>JAODAL010015343.1:0-84229 GCA_025379985.1 Phyllomedusa bahiana | reverse complement strand
AAAAAGACTTTGATTTACCAACCGAGACTGTGCATCCCCAAAAATTCGTATCAGTAGCGGTAACAACTCACGGCACAAAATTGCACCAAAAAGCAATTTTAAATGAAAAAAGGAGAAAAGAAAAAATAGAGTGCTCCTTTAAGGTTACACTTTTTGATATTAGGGTCAGTCTGAATTTGACTTTGCCCCCAAAATCTGAACCCACCCCCATTTTTACCAGCCTCCCGTTTTTCCCAAATCTTCTGGAAACTGGAAAAAAAAGGGGCAGGACTGTAAAACAGTCGCATGAAAATGGGGTTCTGTGGATTGGGGGGGCCTTCCCGGGTAAATCAAGGTTTCTAAAGCGGTGTTAAAATTTTATGTCCTGCTCAACCAATTACTGACCCAGCATCCCCCCCAAAAAACTCCCTTTCGTGGTTTACTGAAAAGTAGTCCCTTTCTTTTATTATTTTTTTTCTTCTTTTCTTTGCTGAATTTTTTTATGACTCTTAAAAATCCTTTACGCTATATATTGAGACCCCTGACACCTGAAGTGCTGCAGGCAGCTCTGGAGACACCGGGATACAGCACCACACTGTAAGGTGGACTCATTACAACTGCATTGTGACTCCCTACCTCCCAATCGTCCCTATTTTTAATCCAGATCCCTTTGCCCCCCCCTTTACTAAGGGCGGGTTTACCGGATGGGCAAAACCTGGTTTCCGGTTTTTTCCGGGCCCCCCCCGGGGGGGAGGCGCTTTTCTCCCATTGAGCAGCACATCTTCCTCCGGAAAACCGGACGGGAAAGGGGCTTTTCAATTTTTGCCGGGGCCCCCCACAAAAACCGCCGGCAGAAAAACCCTGGGGGGGACTGCTGCACGGTTTTTCCATAGACCTTTGCTAAATTTTCGGCGGGGTTTTTTAGGGGGTCTGAAAAAAACCCCAAACCGGCTAAAAACCCCCGAAAACCCGGCGTGGGGGCATGGGCCCAATTTTTTCTTCTTTTTTATTTAGGAAAAAAGATTTTCATCAATAAACGATTATCTTTTCCTAAAAAGTATTGATTTTTCCCGGGTGTATTTAAAAAACAACTTACTTAAGTTCACATTGGATGCAATGTGATTCTGAAAACGTCTATTCCAATAATTTTTTAAGATTTTTAAAAAGAACTTTACAGAATACAAAATTATCTTTAAAAAATGATTTTAACCTTTAACCTAAGTTTCATTTTTTTGGGTTCCCTAAAAAAATTGGATGCATGTGTGAGGAATGTTAAAGGGGTTTTCCGGGTCATGCCCATGTGTTTGGGTGTGGTTGGAGGCACCCCTTGGGTAATTTCATATGCTTAAAGGGTTGTCCACTACAAGGTTTGCTTTTTTATGTTAAAGATTTTGCAAAACAAGGCCTTTGCAATTTTTTCCCATTAACATGTCCACCTTTTTCCTGAAATCCCCTCTTTGTAGGCTGCATCAGCTCCTCGGGTCGAAGCTAAGTTTTACCCAAAAGACTACCGGTTGTCGGGTTTTATTCTCTGAAAGGCGCCCCCCTGGTTGTATAGCTACAGACCGTTTGATCCTCCAAAGGGCTTCAGCACGGGTTTGCATAGCTCAGACCTGGCTTTTTACTGCCCTAGAGAGCCAGTAAACGCTAAAAATTAAAAAAGAAACCAAGAAAACAGACTAAGGAAAGAGAACAATGTAGTGAACACCCCTTTAAGTGCGTTGGGGGCTGGCCAATGTGTCCCTTATTACAATCTGTAAAAGTTGGGCGGAATGCAACTCTATTTGCAGACCAACGTGACTCCATGTTCTGGCAATAACAGAATGTGATAACAGCAGATTTCATGTCACAATAGAGCTCCAACCATCGAGGTATCATAACTCTGGCACAATATGAGTGACATATGGAATTAGTATCTAGGGAATGGCAGGTTTTTTTTTTTACTATTATTGTAAAAGGAGATTTTGACATTTTTAGGCCATTGCACCCATCAGGAGAGAAGGTTGTGTGTGACTGGGAGATGACCTAAAGCCGTATATGTTGGTCAGACCTGTCTCTTCATCAGGGCCGTTCCTGGGGGCGGGCGGGGTTGGGCATCCCCACCTGGAGGTGCCCCTACCTGCGTGGCTGTTTTAAAACTTTTTCACAGAGCCAGCACTCGGTGCGGGGAAAGGGGGCGGACGATCTTTTCCGTCCTGACTCCCCCCGATCAGCGTCGCAGGGGGTCCGGCTTTTCACCCGTCCCTGCACGTTGGGTGTCCTCGGTCGGGCACTCTTGCCGCCGAGGAGATCCCGGGACTGCGTACAGCGTAAGCAGCGGTTTTACCAACGCCCTTACACGTCAGCACTCCGGCACACTGGCTAAAGGGGGGGGATCACCCCTTTTTTTAAAAAGGGGGGGGGCATCACGGCTACAAGGGGGCCCTCACTGGCTACAAAGGGGGCATACGGCTAAAGGGGGGCACACTGTCTATAGGGGGGGCACTGGCTACAGGGGGCACCTGGCTACAAGGGGGGGGATCACGGGGAAAAGGAGGCATCACTGGCTACAGGGGGGGGGCATCACTGGCAAAAAGGAGGCTCACTGGCTACAGGGGGGCATCACTGGCACAGGGAGGGATCACTGGGTACAAGGGGCATCACTGGGACAGGGGGGCATCACGGGTCAAGGGGGGCATCACGGGTACAGGAGCATCACTGGGTAAAGGGGCATCACTGGCTACAAGGGGGGCACAGGCATAAGGGGGATCACTGGCTACAAGGGGGACATCACTGGGCAAGGGGGGCATCCTGGTTACAAGGGGGGCATCACGGCTACAAGGGGGGATAACTGGGACAAGGGGGGCATCACTGGCTACAAGGGGGGGATCACTGGCTACAGGAGGCACACTGGTTTTCAAGGGGGGGGACACTGGCTACAAGGGGGGCACACTGGCTACAGGGGGGGGATCACTGGGTTAAGGGGGCATCACTGGGTACAAGGGGACATCACGGCTACAGGAGGGATCACGGCTACAAGGGGGGCATCACTGGACAAGGGGGGGATAACTGCTACAAGGGGGGGATCACTGGCTACAAGGGGGCACACGGCTACAGGGAGGGATCACTGGGTACAAGGGGGGCATCACTGCAACAAGGGGGACACTGGCTACAGGGAGGGATCACTGGGCACAAGGGGGGCATCACGCTACAAGGGGGGGGAACACTGGCTACAGGAGGAACACTGGCTACAAGGGGGGATCACTGGAAGGGAGGCATCACGGCTACAAGGGGGGGCCCCTGGGCTACAAGGGGGCATCACTGTACAGGAGGCATCACTGGGTGCAAGGGGGCATCACGGGGTACAGGGAGGGATCACTGGGGTACAAAGGGGCATCACTTGGCAACAAGGGGGCAAACACTGGCTACAAGGGGGGCATCACGGGGTACAAGGGGGCGTAAAGGCTTAAAGGGGGCATCACTGCTCAAGGGGGCATCACGGCTACAGGGAGGCATCACGGCTACAAGGGGGCATCACTGGCTACAGGGAGGCACACGGTTTACAAGGGGGCATCACTGGGTACAAGGGGGGCATCACGACTACAGGGGGCATCACTGGCACAAAGGGGGCATCACTGCTACAAGGGGGGATCAAAGGCTACAAGGGGGGGTCACGGCTCAGGGGGGCACTACTGCTCAGGGGGGGCATCACTGCACAGGGGGCACACTGGCTACAGGGGGCACACTGGCTACAAGGGGGGGATCTACGGCACAGGGGCATCATTGGTGCAGGGGGCATCACTGGCTACAAAGGGCATCACTGGCTACAGGGGGGGATCTACTGGCTCAGGGGCATCACTGGGACAAAGGGGGGGGTCACTGGGGGGCCCCGGGGCATCACTACTACGGGGGGGCATCAAATGCTACAAGGGGTTTTCATCACTGCCCACAAGGGGGGATCATTTGGGTACAGGGGGCACATGCTACAAGGGGGGCATACGGCTGCAGGGCATCAAAAGGCTACAGGCGATATCACTGCTACAGGGGGGGGATCACTGGGTACAGGGAGGCATCACGGCTACAAGGGGGCATCACTGGCTCAGGGGGGGATCATTTGCTCAGGGGGGTATCACTGGGACAGGGGGGGGGATCAGCTAAAGGGAGGCACACGGCTACAAGGGGGCATCACGCTCAGGGGGGGGCATCACTGGGTACGGGGGGATCACGGGTAAGGGGCATCACGGCTACAAGGGGGCACACTGGCTACAAAGGGGGCAAAACTTCTGGGGGCACACTGGCAAAGGGGCATCATTTCTACAAGGGGGCATCTACTGGCTACAGGGGCACACTGCTACAGGGGGGTCACGGGGTAACAAGGGGGGGCACCCCTTTTAAGGGGGGTTTGGGTACAAGTGGGGCATCACTGGCTACAAGGGGGGCATCACTGGCTACAGGGGGGGCATCACTGGCTTCAGGGACATCATTGACTACAGTGGGGCACCACTGGCTACAGGGGGGATCATGGCTAACAGGGGGCTCACTGTCTACAAAGGGGGCAATCACTGGGCTACCAGGGGGCTTCTACTTGCCTACAGGGGGCATCTACTGCTACAAAGGGGCGCATCTACTGAGCTACCAAGGGGCATCACCTGGCCACAGGGGCATCAACCCTGGCTACGGATCATCACTGGTCTACGGGGGCATCACTGGCTACAGGGGCTTACTACCGGCTATACAGGGGCTACTCCGTGGCTACCAGGGGGCATATAACATAGCTACCCATATTAGGTGCATATAGATGTGATTTTTGTATAGTGATAGGATTTGGTGAGAGAAGTGCTGATAAATTGAGGAGTCTATGATGTTTGTTTTTGCGTAAATTTTACAGTGAAGATGTCGTGAGTAAAAAAGTCCATCATGGCGTCTGGGACAGATGGAAAAAGAAGAAGAAGAGAAAGAGAACAACTCTTCAGAGACGTCTCCTGTGAGTCACTAAATATAACTTTACTGTAATCCCGCTTATATTACTGAGTCACTGTTAATTCTGCCCGTTAATAATTGGTTGTAGTATAATGGTTTCGTATTCCCGATAAATGGGTTTGTATTAATTCTGTCCACTATAATGGGGTGAATGTGGTCATGGTGTGGTGGTATATTCGATCACTGTGTGACTGGTGATATGTGGGTCATGGTGTGGTGGTATTATTCGGATCACTGTGTGTTGGTGATAAGTGGTCTTATGGATCTTGGGATGCAGGGTTGTAGTGTAGCAGTGTTAATTGGAAACGAGTATGACTATATTTAGTAGTTATTATATGTGAGCACATTGTGGTAAAGCTTTTTTGAGTATATTTTTGCTTTGGTTTTGGTGAATGCAATGTGGCGCCACATGTTACGGAGGGGGAGGGGGGCGGAATTTCTTCACCCCACCCTGAGTGAAATTTAGCCTAGGAACTGCCCTGATGTTGACTATGTACAACCATAAAACCCTGTTACTGCTAATCTTATGTGATCAATAATCCTATGGTCATTTCTGCAGGTTTTAATAAAATACCAATGGGGCAAAAGTATGAAGTGGTCTTTCCTCGAAAATTGCATGCTCATCACAAGAGAGACACGCAGGTAGAGTACCCGCCCCACCTGGTACCGAACACAGAACTATTTATCTATTTATCTACACTGTACGTCTATTCATCTATCTATCTGTCTGTCTGTCCATCTTTCGTTCTGACCATGTTCTGATCAAGTGGTATCTTTAGGCAATGGTCAAAATGAGGAGAGATTCTAAGTCTGGATTTATGTCCTGTTGAGAAAGATCCATGAAGGACCAAAACAGCCACCATATGGCATTTATGTATTTATATTATTGGTAGAGATGGGTCCAAAAATTTCTCAAAAATCTCTATCATTTTCACTTCGCCCGGGAATTTGTTCCGGAAAAATTTGGTGGGGGGGGGGGGGGGGGGGGGGAGGGGTTTCGGTCCGAATTAACTTCGCACCGAATCGCGTTAAAAAAACGCTATTTCCAGGGCTGCACAGAGCTGCGGGTGGCTGTAGAATGTTGTGCCCACGGCTTAAATATGCAGAGGGGAATTGGTTTGGGTCCTTCAATACAATGTTTTGTGGTTTAGTATGAACACGCAAAGGACATGTCCGCCGCTCTGAGAATCGCTTCCACTAATAAAATTCCCGGGGCAAGTAAGAGTGCAAAAAACGGACCAAAAAACTCTAGGCTGATGGGTACAATGATATAGGAATGGCCCAGGAGTAAGCTGGAAAAAAACATGCTGAGATAATATGGTGGGATTAAATTTGTGGGTATGTGGGGGTGGAGGGGTAGGAGGATGAATAAGATGAATGTGTAAGTAAGTGGAAACAATGAAATTCTGGAGGTGGCAAAACAGGGAGGGCCACAGTGTGCACAATGACTGAGGAGCGGAGGTCCACGGCGCAGCAGCATGAGGTCAAGGCAGTGGCACAATGACATTTCCTGAGGTAGGGTGCAAAACAGTAGCAGGCCACAGAGTGGCACAATGACACAGTCTGGAGGTTCACGGTACAGCTGCATGGAGGTCAGGCAGTGGCACAATCTCATTCCTGGAGGTTGGCAAAAACCAGGTGAGTAGGCCACAAGAGTAGCAACAATGACAGAGAGTGGAGGGCACGGCAGCAGCAGCATGAGGTCAGAACAGTGGCACAATGGACACAGTGGGAGGTACTGGCAGCAGCCACAGCAGCCAGCCATGTAGGTCAGACATTGTCACAATGACATTCTGGAGGTGGCAAAACAGTGTAGGCCACATAGTGTCACAATGACAGAGAGTGGAGGGCACGGCAAACAGCAGCATGAGGTCAGACAGTGGCACAATTGCACAGTGTGGAGTTTTTCACGCGTGGCGCAGCACAGCAAGCAGCAATGAGGTCAGACAGTGGGCACAATGACATTCCCTGGAGGTGGCAAAACAGGAGGAGTCCACGTAGTGGCACAATGACTGAGAGTGGAGGTCACGGCGGCAGCAGCATGAGGTCAGCAGTGGCACAAAGTGACATTCTGGAGGTGGCAAAGAACAGTAGCCATGGGTGCCAACAGAGTGGCACAATAACACATTGTGGAGTCACGGTAGCAGCAGCATTAGTCAGGGGCAGTGACCATCACATTCCTGGAGGTGCAAAAACTTGGAGTAGCCACAGAGTGGCACAATGACAGAGAGTGGAGGGCACGGCAGCAGCAGCATGAGGTCAGACAGTCGGCAACAATTACACAGTGTGGAGGTCACGGCAGCACAGCCACAGCAGCAAAGCATGAGGTCAGACAGTGGCAACTATGACCATTCTGGAGGTTGGCAAAAAAAGGAGTCTAGTCCACAGAGAGGCAAAATGAGACAGAGAATTTGAGGTGACGGGCGCAGGAGCAACAGCCATGAGGCCAGAGAAGTGGCACAGTGACCACAGTGTGAGGATGTCACGGCACCAGCAACAGCAGCAGCAGCATGAGTCATCGATAGTGAACAATGACATTCTGGAGGTGGCAAACCCAGGTGAGGCCACAGAGTGGCACATTGACAGAGAGTGGAGGGGCACTGGCAAGCACAGCATGATAATCAGACAGTGGCACAAATGACACAGTGTGGAGTCACGGCAGCAAGCCAGAGCAAGCAGCAATGAGGTCAGACAGTGGCACAATGACATTCTGGAGGTGCAAAAACAGGAGGGCCACTAGTGGAGCACAATGACTGAGAAGTTTGAGGTCACGGCTGGCAGCAGCATTGAGGTCAGGCAGTGGCACAATGACATTCTGGAGGTGGCAAAACAGTAGCAGGCCACAGGGTGGCACAATAACACAGTGTGGAGGTCACGGGAGCAGCAGCATGAAGTCAGGCAGTGGCACAATCACATTCAGGAGGTGCAAAAACTGGAGTAAGGCCACAGAGTGGCACAAGACAGAGAGGTGAGGGCACTGGCCAGCAGCAAGCAATGAGGTCAGACAGTGGCACACGAGACAATTGTGCCGACAGATCAAGGTAGATGTGGAGCTAGGTATACACGGGCGCAGCCACAGCAGCACATGATGGTCAGACAGTGGCACAATGACATTCTGGAGGTGGCAAAAAAAGGAGTAGGGCCACAGAGTGGGCAAAATACAGAGATTTGAGGTGGACGGAGGCGGCAGGAGCAACAGCATGATGTCAGAGAGTGGCACCAGTGAACAGTGTGGATCGTCACGGCAACCAAGCATACAGCAGCAGCAGCATGAGGTCATAGAGTGGCACAATGACAGAAGTGTTGAGGTGGGTGCAATACCAGTTCCCTGGTAAGATGGTGGTAGGCAGATGGGAACTGTCAGCAGATGTTGTGGCATCAGGTGGGTGGCGGCATCAGAATAGTGGGCTGAGGCAGGTGTTTGAACCCAGACTGACGCCTACGCATGGTGGGTGAGTGGAAATCCTGGCCGATCCACGCCTGAATCATCCTTGACAAAGGTCCAGAATCGATCCACATTTCCCCGTGGACAAGCGTGTTTCTCCTTGGGGTAACGATGGCCCCCGCCGCACTGAAACACCCTCTCAGATTCCATGAACACCTACTGCCGGGCAAGCACAGCTTCTCCACTAGCAAAAAACTCGGCAAGTTGCGGCCCACACATCCCAGTTTTGGCCTGCACAGTAGTCCAGGCGGGATCTTCCTAACAGGTGTGGCAGAAGTGCTGTCCAAAGTAAGGCCACCACCTTTGGTTCAGGGACTGCTCCAGGTCCTTCTGCTCTCTTGCGACTACCCTCCTCACTAGTCGGGTGAAGGAAGCTGCTCATCAGTGACTCCAGACTTAGATGTTGATGCTGGATGGAGCTGGTAACTTGCTCGCTAACCCCCCCACTCTTTCCCCAGCAGCGCGCGCAGTAGTACGTGAGCGCTGAGGAAACCCCCCTGTCAGACCTGCCAGAGGAGGGACCGATTCATCACATAGGCAGCGTCCAACTGAATACGGATATTTCCCCTATAGTATTTAAGTTTTGTATCCTCCCTCTCAATAGCGGGAAAAATGGCTCCCATTTTGGACCGGTAGCGAGGGTACCCAATTAAGGGTGGAAGAGCCAGAAGTCCATCCCTCTGTGCCCGGAATGCTGACCCTAGTCTGGCTGTCACTAAGCCAGGCAAATCAGCATGCTGGCGGCCATGCCTGCAACAAGTGAACTCCGAGGGGGATCCCTGCCGTACCATCTCCACTGTATACTTGCACGGTGCTTGCGGTCATCTGCCATCGTCTTCCTCAACTCCATCTACCTCCTCCAGCTGCATATCCTGCACCTCCCTCTCATGTCACCATGGGTAGAAAATCCACTCAATTTACCAGACAATGCTCTGCACCAATGTCCTCCTTCTCCCTTCCCCTCCTCCTCCTCCTCCTCCTCCATTTCAGTCCCCAGCAGACCTCATGGGCCACAAGCTGTAGCCACCGCCACAACTATCCAGTCCCCCCTGCCCAGTACAGAATTTCAGCATCCTGTGTCCAGGACTGAAAGCAGTGGAATTGATGTTATTGCCATCCCGTATTCCTGAGGCGACGGACAAATAATGTGGCCTCCTCGAATGGCCCAACACACGGCAGGTTGTCCACCATGAGCTATGCCACTTGTTCTGACATCAAAGTTAACACAGGGATGTATTCCTATCCTCCTGATCAATCAAAAAAATCGTTTAATGGCCTTTCTCTTTTCAAACAGCCGGTCCAACATGTGCAGGCTGAATTCCAACTGGGTGGAAAACTATCGCATATCGATAGTTGTGATGGGGAGCCCGTTCTGCCGCTGGCAAACTCGAGGATGGTGTTCCTGGCTTGGTACAATGGATAAAGTGGCATCCACAGTTTCTGGCCCAGATTTCCAGAAATCTTCTGAAATCTTGGAAGACTTCAGAACCTTTTCACAACCAGATTGAAACAACGTGGCGCCATGCAGGGCAACATGGACCATCCCTCCTTCGGTGCAAAGCGCGGACACCAAGTCCTCCATTGTCCGTCACCATGGTTCCGATTTGGCAGTTGGCCGAGCGGAGAAAGCCACACAACGATTTTCTTGCTGCATGACTCGGAGCAGTTCCTCCCTGTGTTGACATCGTTCACCGAGGCAAGCCAGGTGTAGAACCTGCCGTGACAACCCGCTGTGGCCTTACACATGTGGTTATGATGGTAGCAGTACGTGTGGAGCGGAGATTGGTTGTGTTGGTGGGATAGACGGAGGCGGACCCATGGCGCAGTGAGCCACATTTTGACAAAACGTGGAGAGAAAGCGTCGTCTTCCTGCCAAGTTGTATGTGTGCCCTAGCCTGGGCAGGAAGCACATTCACCCAATGGGCCGTAAAGGACGATGTTACTGGCCCTGGACCGTAGTTTTACAGCGTCCAGACGTCCGCGCCGCTGCGTGCACCTTGGAACAAACCGATAGCTCAAGAGGACTGGCCCACTTTCTGATTCTACATATTTATGAAGTGCTGTGTACTGGGCCTTGTTGGAAAATAATATTACGGGCTTGGAACTCTCCATCGCGGCTCGGCACAAGCCATTAGATCTCCTGAACGAGCAGAGTCCACACCGTTTGTGAAAGGGAGGGACTTGCAGCACCAACAACTTCTGGACAGGAGTACTGTCAGCTTCTGCACCTTAGGATATGGTTGGACACATACTGTTTGTCTCTTTTTGTTGCAAATCGCCTCTGCTGAACGAACGTGCTGGACGACATGATTAGCGAGGAAGCTAGGAGCATCTGGATCAGGGAGAATGATGTCAAAGAGAAACCAGCTCCTTCCGTGCAGAGGGTTTGGGTAGGAGCCTGACTGGCTGCAATGGCATGGCGCGCCACTGGCCGCTGCTGCTGCTGCGCGCAGGAGCCACCACATCTGAAGCCTTTTTTCCTCCCATGCCAAACCGGATGGTAAACGCTGCATTGTTGACGCAGGGCAATGGTGCCAATGTTAGCATCCCTGGGCCACACTTCACTTTCCTGCCCACAGATTCCAACATATACCCATATTCCGGCTCCTCCGGGTGTCTTAGCAAAAACTGCCCACATTGACCGAGTATCTGATTTTGTACCTGCCAACCGCTCCACACTGAGTGAGCTACTACCGCCGCTCCACATCGCTGGAGGCACCCCTTTGCCGCACTTATTTGACCTCGAAGCGGTTTTCTACCCCCGTGGCCGCTTGGCTCCCTGAGCCTGTCTGCACTGCTGCTATCCTGCGACTCACGGCCAACACAACCCACTTGCTTGGCTGCGCCGCTGCCTGACGCGCAAGCTGACGCTCTTCCTCCTGACGATGATTGAAGCCCTTTCTTCACCGGCCTCCCAAGAGGCAGTCGGCTTACTCATCATCTAAGTTGTGTTTTTCATCGTCACTCGCTGTCCCTCATCACCGTCCCCGTTGGTATGCCGATGGCTGAACCTCCCTCTCAACATGACCTCCCATGCCACTCTCCACATCTATACTTTGCCGCCTACTGCAAGAAGCAGGGGATATTGCCCCATTTCTTCCTTCGCTGCCAAGTAGCTGCTGCTACTGCCCTCCTCAATTGTTTCATCCTAGCAATATAGTTGGCGCTGAGCCCAGACCACATATAAGAATCTTTTTGGGCTGAGGGAACCGATATGGACAAGAGTGCGGGTTGAGAGGACAGGTGAGGGCCCTGACCCGCTCCCCTGGGCCATGCCAACCATAGGTTGTGTCTGACGTTCCCACCGCCTCTTGCTGGGGTTGTCGGATGTCATCTGTGAGGAAAGTGGATGACCAGTCAAACCAATCAAGAACCCTTGGGTTTGAGTGATAGTCAGCAAGCGGCCGCTAGACACAGCGGCAGTTGTTGCCTCACCGAGTGACCCCTGCTGCGACGTTACCCTTGGCAGTGCTGCGGTACCTGGGCCTGGAATTGTTGGTGCCACGCCACTCCGCAGGTGAAGAGCCTGCCACCCCCTCTACGTCCTGAACATACTGTTTGTTCTAAAATTCGTACAGAACACTGTGTTTTGATTGAAGAATATCTGGTATATGATTAAAACTACAACCCTGTATTGTACTCCAAGATATGACCCAGTAACAACTGTGAAAACCCTTGGAATATAAATTTGCGCTCCACAAATGGGCAGACAAATTGACTTGTATGTGCCGTTTAAAAAACCACCTGTGTAATTTACTGAATCTAACAGCACAAACCAGGCTTTATTAACCTTCGTTATGGAATTATGCCCTACACGAATTTCTTCTTGGGGTGAAAAACAAAAGTTTTCTTTTTAAACTGAGTACAATACTTCAGAACAACGCTTAAATACCCTGTGAAGTAAATGTGCGCGCAAACAATTGAGCAACCATAAACTACGTGCTTTGTAGCGTGTTACAATGCCTGTGTTTGTTTTATTCCCCTTACGCTACACAACCAAGAAAAAAATTGTAAATTAAAACCTTCGCTTGTGAATTAGCTCAGGAAAATTGTAATTTTTGGCGGTGAAAAAGACGGTTTTTAAATTTTTGGTCACCACAGCAGAAAAACAACGCTTAATTAACCCCCTCGATGTAAATTGCGCATAGAATTGAGCAAGCCACAAACTACTAGCTTATAAAGCGTGTTTACAATTGGCGTGTTTTACTACGGCGACACAACAAGAGAAAAAATTGTAATCTAACCTGGTTGCTTGTGAATTATTGTAACAGAAAATTATAATTTTGTGGCGGTGAAAAAGACGGTTTTTTTCTTGGAGTCACCAACAGCAGCAAGAACAACGTTAATTTAAAACCCCTGGATGTAAATTGCGCCAAAAGATTGAGCAGCCGGAAACTACTAGCTTTGTAGCGTGTTACAACTTTGCGTGGATTCTCTACGCTACAACAACCACAGAAAAAATTGTAATTAACCTTTCCGCATAGGAATATGCTACAGGAAAATTGTAAATTATTAGGCGGTGAAAAAGACGGTTTATTTATTTGTCACCACAGCAGAAAACACAACGCATTAAGAAACCCCTGGATGTAAATTAGCGCAAAAATAATTGGAGCTCCACAAACTACTAGCTTTGTAAGCCGGTGTTTTACAATAGCGTGTTTTTCCTACGCTACACAACGAGAGAAAAAATTGTAATTACAACCTTCGCCCTGTTAAGATTAGGCTACAGGAAAATTGTATTTTTTTTTGGCGGATGAAAAGACGGCTTTATCTTCTATTTGGAGTCACCACAGCAGCATAACAATGCTAATTAAACCCCTGGAAGTAAATTGCGCAAAAGATTTGAAGGCAGCCAAAAAATGAAGTGGAATTTTATTGTAAAAAAACGCATGTTTTCTTTAAAATTAATACAACAGAACTCCTGTGCTTAGATCCCCACTTATAATTCAAGGGTGCTGTGAGCAGATTAGCATTAACATGTATATGCAGCCAGCCAGCGGAACCACACTGACTTCAGATCCAATACCGCCAAAAAAAATCAGATATAGAACGTTAAGAGAAGCAGTCTCTGAGACAAGCTGAGACACCCCACAAAAATCGCTGTATAAAAATCAGTTCTTCAGTAACAATCAGCCGCGGCAGCACCTTCCCTGATCAGTACAGTGAGAGGAGTGTGAGCTCCCAGCGTCGCGCCCGGACTTATATAGTGCGGTGACGTCACAGAATCCCGCCGGTCTCTGATTGGCTTCATCTCTGCACATGTCATGCAGGCTATGCCCTTCTTCCTCCCAGAGTGCTTTGCCCCATGTAACGCCATGTGCTCGCAGCCATTTTATCAATCAAAAGCACACTTCGTTCACCCGAAGTACCCCAAACTTCGACTTCGTTCAGAACCGAAGTTTTCCTGAAATTCTAAACGAATTCCACTTCATTAGAATCAATTCGCCCATCTCTACTTATGAGGGTCAGTGTCAAATGCTTTAATGAAATCTAAAAACACAATATTCACAGCCACCCCGCTATCCAAACTTCTACTCACCTTTTTATAAAAACGATCAGGTTGGTCTGACAACTTCTGTCCTTAGTAAAACTATGCTGGCAATCACTTATAATGTTATATTCAGCCACATATTCCTGTATATAGTCCATTATGAGCCCCTCAAACAGTTTTCCCACAATAGAAGGTTGTGGTCTATTCCAGACCTGCCTAGGGCCCATTTTGAAGACTGGAACTACATTTGTCTTGTGCCTGTGATGTGCTTGTTCTTTAACCTGCCATAAACCATGGTGTATGAATAAGAAGAAAACATTTCACCCTGAAATAAGAAAATAACCATCTGACAATTTTATCATGTGCTATATTTGTGTTTGGATGACTACCTATGTGGCTTCCATTTGTCTGGCTCTTCTAGGATCCTGTAATACAATCCTGTCTATCTATGCAGCTACTCAATAGCAAGAGATGTGTCACTGCTGAACTGGGCAGCTTGTGGGTGAGGAATGTGGGATAGCCTGGTGATTGTGCAGGTTTCTGACATATTTTGTGCTTTGATACAACACCAGTTTAAAGATCTGTGCTTGCTGTCAGTAGATTGAATAATTATTTCCTACATACAACACAATCCTCTATCAGCACACATCTCCTGTCCTAAATACAAGTTGGTTCCACATCTACGTGAGCCCTTGGGCAAAAGAGCCCTGGTGGCTTCCAGTTTACTTTAACCTTACAGTAAAGAACAATATACAATCACTGGAATAGACTATAAAACTTAACCTTTATTCATATTCTAAAATACACATAGTATGCCCAAAAATTAAACTAACTCTAAAAAGTCCTATAGCTATACTCACCGACAATATGCATGTGGGGCCATCGTCCCGATAAGGACGGCCCCACCTAATTGTCTGACTATTAAGCCCTAGTACACCCTGGGTCAAGGGTCACTTTATTGGTCATAGGCCATTTTTTCTCTAGTACCAATATATTTTCCTATTATATATAGGGTGTACTGGGGCTTATTAGTCAGACTATTAGGTGGGGCCGTCCTTATCGGGACGATGTCCCCACATGCATATTGTCAGTGAGTATAGCTATAGGACTTTTTAGGGTTAGTTTAATTTTTGGGTATAGTATGTGTATTTTAGAATATTAATAAAGGTTAAGTTTTATAGTCTATTCCAGTGATTGTGTATAAGCTCTTAGACTATTTCAGGATATAGTGGTACCGGTTGGGTTACCTTATCTATCCTCACAATTGTATACATTAAAAAAACAGTATGATGATGCACTACTATAAAGGCTTTGGGTGTTCAGTGGATGGATATAAAATTCTATAACCAATTTTCAAAGACCACAACACTCCAGTTCGCATTTCAAAGG
This sequence comes from Phyllomedusa bahiana, assembly GCA_025379985.1. Taxonomy (NCBI): domain Eukaryota; kingdom Metazoa; phylum Chordata; class Amphibia; order Anura; family Hylidae; genus Phyllomedusa; species Phyllomedusa bahiana. Next base: position 68,966 of record JAODAL010015343.1, on the reverse strand, counting down.
ATATAATGTCCAGTTTTTATTGTAAAGCAGTAGAATACAAATTAAGTTCTCCAGTATACAGGCATCAAGGAGTATGCATTGAATGAAAATCCAGATTTACAAAACATGTCGGCAAGGAATATGTCATCCTAGGCTCATATCTGGAGGGAGAGAAGGTGGTGACCGGACGTCTTTGGTGTCTGTTCTCATCTTGCAGATCTGATGACATCCGGTGACAAGTATAGCGTATGTTTATCAAGATCACCATTCCTGACCCCTATAGTCGAGTGGGCCCTGCTGTCTGGCCATGCATGCCAAGTACTGACAGCTTTGATTCTGATAAAATTAAGAATATACAATTAAGCTGATTTCTCTTACAGGTTTGTGACCATGAGTTGCAGTGTCAGTGTGAGGAAGGCTGGGCACCCCCCAACTGTGGTAGTGGTAAATACAATATTAGTTAATATATAAATATTGAAGAAGTTGATCCAGCAATCCATTGAAAATGAATAAAAGCCTTCTTTATTGATTATCCATTTAAATATGGCACAGTAGCACAGGACAAAACAAAATGCTGCTGACGCGTTTCGGGAGTTACCCCTTAGTCATGACATAAGCTTGTGTAAATATTACCTGGTGAGTGGTCGGTGCACATTAGTAGCATCAGGTTATTGTTATACATAGTGAATAGCGTCACATAAACGTATGCTATGATTAAGGGGCAACTCCCAAAACGCGTCAGCAGCGTTTTGTTTTGTCCTGTGCTGCTATGCCATACTTTAATGGATAATCAATAAAGAAGACTTTTATTCATTTACAACAGATTGTTGTATCAACTTCTCCAATATCTGCATTAATTCTTCTTCAATCTGGGCAAGCCACATTATAGTTGTGAGCTGGTTTATATTTCTGTTGTTCTGCTATTAACATATGTCATATATAATTATGTGCAGGGGCTAACATACAAAGCAGAGGACCCCTATGGAAGAACAGTATGGAGGCTCTTGGCTTCCAAACTGCTCAATAAGAAACAGCCCTTATGTCTCTACCAACCCACCAGTAATTCTCAGCCATACAATTCCTCCTCATAGTCCCTTAACTACAATCCAATAGAAAGCTGCTAGTTCTGTCTAGGTGGCAGTAGGACACCTGAAATTGGATTAACCTTTTTGGGGGGTGAAACAGAAAGTTTTACACAGTACATTTTTCTTTAACAAGTTTTTCCTGTTCTCTATCTAGGCTCCTATGGCTACATTGCAATTGTTGTCATCGTGGATATCCTCATATTAGTTGTCCCTCTTGTGCTCTATAAGAGGCCTCAGCTGAAGAAGTGGAGGTATGGCCAGTATCAGATTTGGGGTGAAAATGGAACTGGTCTTTTTAAGAGTTGCTCAGTGGGGGTACACCTGCTTAGCACCCTCTGAAGTGTTGACTGGGAAGTCGTTAAAGTATCTCCTTTATGTATATGGTGCTCACTGCTTCTTAGTGAGTCCTCTCAGCTAATAAACTCCTGTTACAGGGAAATCTATATTGTATATCCTCTTTGAAAGACCATGTAACAAATGCCCCTTCTAATTGCCCCAAAACACAAATGAGGCCAGCTCACCCGAGCTAAAAATGAAATCCCATGGTGGCCAGATGCAGATTAGAAGTAGATGAACCAGCTGCACATGTGGGCCGAAATAATCACAAGCAGGACAAAACTCTAATTGCATGGCAACAGGTACTCAATACAATGTGCTGAGAACGCTGACGCATTTCAGACAATGCATCCTTGAGTACCTGTTGCCACATAATGTGATTTTTTTCCTACTTGTGATCTTTTAACTGTTCAAATAAAGAAGATGTTTTAAAGGTGTTTTGCCAAGAAGTGATTTCTTCACCTAAAAGGCTGGTACTCCCCTCTTGAGCCTTGAAAAAAGGGGTGTTTTGTTTCTGTGTTTAAAAAAACAAGTACCTCCTCTGTGATGTCATCGCTCCACCTCCCATGCACCCTCTCGAGGCTGATATTCAGTCTCTGTAGTTGAGCAAACATGTTTAGCTAAACCACAGAGGATAACTGTATTGTGCACAAACTATACGGGTTTTGTTTTCTCTCTCTTATCTGCTCAGGAGTAAAGATAAGCTCCGAGCAGGCAGCTTCACTGACTACAGACAAGGGGGGAGGGAGGAGGGCTGAGCAGGGAGCGTCTGCATGTTTACTCAGATAATTAGATTACAACCCGTGGATTCTCTATACAGCAGACACAGGCTCTGACAAAGAATCAAAGCTAGTGCAGATGCCCAAAAACACTGCTTTTTTTCTCCCCCTCCCTTCAAAGCTCGTTCATGTGTCCTGCCATCAGATAAGAAGTGCAAACAACGCAAGGGTGGCCAGGAGCTTGCCAGATCAGCTCCTGGTCGTAGCTAATGTAAACAGTCAGGAAACTAAGGGCATCTAAGTCAAGCTGCAGCTCTCAAAGGCTCACTTCTTTTAATCACATATATATAGAAATGTGATTAAATACCCATTTTGGAGGACCCCACGTCAACATTAGATCGTGGCAAAACCCCTTTAACATTAACGGCTCAGATGTGCAGCTGGTTTATCTACTTATATTCAAATTGCTCCAGTTTCTGGCAAATTCTGTATATATAGAGATAAGCTAAAATTTTCTAAATTTAGAGCTCATCAGAATCTGATATATGCTTTATTGCAGTTATCATATATGGGATTCGACTATGACCTTCTTTTCCTGTGGAGCTGTCTCAAGTGTGACCAACTCTACATTCAGAATCCAAAATCAAAATCAGACTCTTCAGCAATCAAATTCCTTCCCATACAATCCACATGTAAGCTGGTCAAATGGTATACATTCTTTTATTTGCCATAAGTTCGCTCTTGGTGATATGTTTGTGGGACTTTTTTAGTAAATCAACCAATTTTACCAGAACCATAATGACGTTTCACAGAGTAACCTTAAAGGGGGTTGTCCAGTTCAAACAAAAAATTAATACTAAGCTGCTGGAGTCAAACAAAAACCCTATACTCTCCTTCTCTGCTCCTCCATTCCAGCACTGGCTCTCCCTGGTCTTCTGTTTAGTTTCCCCTTTTTCCCGAACAGGTCATCACCTCTGCAGTTGTTAATTGGCTGCGGGGGTCACGTGGCACTCATTTACATCACTGTTCAGAAGTGAACAGCTCCAAATGGTGAGGTGAGGGAGCGGCATTTGAACGGGACAGCCAACTAGAAGCTATAGTGGTGATATCCCGTTTGGAAGAAAAGGGAAGGTAAACAGGAGACCGGAGAGACCCAGCACTGGAACAGAGGAGCGGAGGAAGGTGAGTATAGGATTTTTTATTTTTGTTTGGCACCAGCAGTTTAGCATATAATTTTTGTTTTTGAACCGAAAAACCCCTTTAAGTGCAGGTCTGGAAAAGCATGTAATAAACGCTTTCTAAGTGTGATCTACTGACCCATACCAAGGGTACCATGCTTATGGTAGTTGGTAAAGGGCCCATGAGCTTTACATTTTTTCCTCTCCACCATTCAAAAGGCATAACTTTTTATTTTTTCATCTACATAGTTGTATCAAATTTGTAGAGTTTTTAACTTTTTTTGTTTTTCAATCTATGAACTTGAGTGAGGGCTCTTTTTTAAGCACGTGACTTTTTGATTACGTTCTATTTCCAATTTTTTGGGAATGCAAAATTACCAAGACACACAATTTTGTCATTGAGATTTTTCTTCCATCTACTATGTTCACCACATGGGATAAATATTGTTATTTTTTAATAGATTGGACTTTTACGTTTGCAGTCACACCAATTATGTGTAACTTTTATTTTTTTATTTGTAAAATGACAAAAGGGTGTTTTAAACTTTTTGATATTTTAAAATGTACTTGACCGGTAGGAGGAGTGATCGCTTGTACACCATTCTGTAAATTATATATGTTGAAGAAATGTGTACCAAGATGGCTCTCCTATTATTCTGCCTATGGCAGGGTGCAGTAGGAGTAGTCACATGGCAACTACAATGGCCTTTATTAGGCCTCCAGCTGCCATGGCAACTGCTTGGCACCCCGTAATCTCACCATAGGCGGCTGATTGAGCATAGGGACAATACACAACTGCCATGATCACTGCAGCATCTAAAGGGCTAAACAGCCCAGACTGGAGCTTTCCCTGATCCCGGCTGATAGCAGCAGGTGATATTCATCTCTTACCTGCCACATAAGGAACAGGGTCAGTAAGTGAGCCTGCTCCGTACTCCCTTACTGCCAGTATGATGTACATCAAATGATGGTAAGGGACCAGATCATTGGCAGCCTGTACTTGCTTTCTACTCTGAGGGTTTATGGTTTCTATTGAACAGATGAATTCTCTCATTGCTCCTTTTCCAGTATATATTTCTATGTAATAGGTGTATTTCTGACACTTGCAGAACTACTCTGGAAGACCTTTGTATCCACCACAACCACCAGCTCAGTCTCAGAAGCCTCAGGTATCGTTGTTTTTCCCACCTTGTATGGATGATGTTTTAATTACTTTTTGTGGTCCATTTTAGAAAAGTGCATCAAATTTTACATTATGGTTCTATAAAGTCAGGCAGGTGTAAATTTTGCATTGCTCTAAGGAATAGTAGGGTAAAGTAAAATGAAGGACAGCACTGAGCATAAGGCAAATACAGACACTGCAGGACAGAGTGCAAAGAGGGACACTGCAGGGTAAAGTGCATGGAGGGACCCTGAAGGGCATAGTAAATGGAGAAACACTGCAAGGTATAGTGCATGGAGGGACACTGCAGGGTATAGTGCATGGAGGGACACTGCAGGGCAGAGTGCATGGAGGGACACTGCAGGACATAGTGCATGGAGGGACACTGCAGGGGATAGTGCATGGAGGGGCGCGGCAGGGTATAGTGCATGGAGGGACATTGCAGGGCAGAGTGCCTGCAGGGACACTGCAGGACATAGTGCATGGAGGGACACTGCAGGGGATAGTGCATGGAGGGGCGCGGCAGGGTATAGTGCATGGAGGGACGCTGCAGGGGATAGTGCATGGAGGGACGCTGCAGGGGATAGTGCATGGAGGGATGCTGCAGGGTATAGTGCATGGAGGGACATGCTCCTATATTTATTTTGACGTATTTGTTTTTTTGTATTTATCTGACACTTTTTACAAGGTCTATAACACTATTGAGCTTGACACTGAATGACACTTTTTTAAAATACTGTATGATATTGGATACTCTGACATTTTTATTACAACAGTATACACTATGAAACCTTTATCTGAGTGTTCCATAAACCACTGTGGACACTGTATGGCAATATTTATCCGGTTGCTGAATGACTATATTCACTTTTTATCTGGATGCTGTGTATCTGGCTGCTCTGTGACTAATGATTTACACTTATCATTTTGGCACTGTAGGGTAGTATTTTCGGATCTCTTAGCTTAGAGGAAATAGTGCCCAAGTCTTTATCTGCTCCACTCATAAACTACAAAGACTAAGTTCACACGGCTAATTGCAGGGCGTACAGTACGCCCCGTAATTACGCCGTGCGTTCGGGAGCTCGCGCTGATCGGTGCATGCTCTCGCGATGCGGGGGTGCCAGCAGCCCACCGGCCCCATAGTCTGTGGTTGCTCTTGGCGCATAAGTGCCGTGAATAAATGACATGTCAATTATCTCCCCGCACGTCGTATTGTGCGACAGGGGAGAGGAGACATAATCCATAGTTCTTTATGAGAACTGTGGATTACCGTAATGACTGGGGCGCATTTAGCTCGTATTAGAGTGCAGTACTCCACAAAATGAGCCCCAGTTTAAGCCGTGTGAACATAGCCTAATAGGATATAGGGATTACTTATATCAGTAGTGCTGTTTATTACATGTTATACATAGAAGTAACTTTCTGATTTTCTTTCTTTGAACGCAGATGAATAATAATGCAGCACGCCCTCCCTACCATCCAGCGCAGACCCAGAAACCACAGTTACCACATGTAAGTACTGGTCAGGGAGTAGTTCGCACAGGAGCTTATACTTCACATGTTGGTGTTCTCTTATGGGAAAAAACACATACAAAAATGGGACATTACTTACTGAAAAAACACTACAATTTTTTTGGCCATAGTCACAGCTCAATGGCTGGACTAGACTGAACCCGGTAGCAGGCATCTCTGGACTATATGCTACCTGGGAAGCAGCAGCTCACACACTCCACTGCTAGGGGAACGATTAGATGATAAAAAAAACTGCACATTAAACTTAATACCTGTTCACACCAGCATGCAGAAAAGCCACAGTATAATGCATGGGAAGATTGCACAAATGCAAAAATACCAATAAAACAACCACTCACACACCCTCAATGCATGAGGGGGGTGGTTGCTGGTACTACAATTGCATATAAATAAGGCGATACAGAAGGGTGCCATAAATGCATTATACTGTGGCTTTTCTGCATACTGGTGTGAACAGGTATTAAATTTAATGTGCAGTTTTGTATCATCTAATTGTTCCCCTAGCAGTGGGGTGTGTGAGCTGCTGCTCAACAATTAGCTCCACCTGTTACTTTTTCCCAGGTAGCATATTGACCAGAGATGCATGCTACTGGGTTCAGTCTAGACCAGCCATTGAGCTGTGAATATGGCCCAAAACATTGTAGTGTTTGTTCTCTTATGGGGAAGAGGGACAATTGGTCCCATTCATGCATGAGGGCACAGGTGCAATGACAGCCTTTGTACTTCATATACTTACACCTCTGCCTATAACAGATAAAACATATTCTCATTATTAGTAGACTGGTAATTATTTCTACTTTGGAGACACATTTCAAGTTGCTGTCCCCAAAATTAAAGTTACCCTTTAAGTCAATGTGTCATTCTAGAGTCTTTGGACACACAGTAGCTTGATTTTTTTTTTTTTTTAAATAGCTAGCCTGTACATCCATGGGGAGATTTATGAAGAGTGTTTTATAGTACATAAATTTTCAGCACAAATTGCGCTAATGTATCAAAATGAGGTACATGCCATGATATATTAGCCCTTGTGACATGTCAGATACATAGCTCTTCAGTAGGTCACATGAGATGGCTTACATAAAATTGTGCACATCTTTAAAGGGGGTTCCTTGCTACAAAGATCATATCTGTAATAATGGGGACAGTAAAAATAAGCACTTTTGCGATTGGTTTGCATTACCTAAATCATTTAGTATAGCAGCTATGAGCTAGTCTCTGTGTGTCTAGAGCTAAATCAGCAGCCTGAAGTCGGACCACGCCTCCTTTGCTGTGATTGGCTCACTGATATTTAGTTCAGCCTGTTGGGACATGCCCCCTGGATGGGAAATGTCCTCTATGCAGTGATTGGCTGCCTGCACTCTTACTCCCCTCTGAGCTGTGGAAAATTAAAGTGAAACAGCTTTCTGTGCTGTCTTTGTCTGTGTAATAACAGCTGCCTGAGCACTCTCATCTCCCAGCTCTATGTGACGTATCTGGGCAGTTACCGAGTCTCCAGCTTCTAGATTCACTCTCCCCCGATATAACACAGCCTTATACACTCTGCTCCCCCTCTACTTCTGATAACAGAGGGGGGAGCAGAGTGCATTCCTCACATTTGTTTAATCAGTTCAGGCTGTATGTATGACTGTTTACACCAATTCAGTCATTCTGGTTACAAGGAGCTTGTGGAGGGAGGTGACAGCTCTGCAGGCATGAGAACTGACCATTGCAGGAGGTCTGCAGAGCTGTGACATCCTCTCCCTTCCACTGCTCACACAGAATGATGATGTCACCAGTCTTCAGTGAGGGAAGACCCGCCTACTGGGAGGAGAGACACCTACTGGGAGGAAAGACCCACCCCTGGATTATAATCTGTAAAAGACAGAAACAGCTCAAGTTTGCAAAAGCATGTGATGAGTAAACCCCTTTAAGAAATGTGGATTGTGGAAGTACATGACAGAGCAGCCAGTCCTACTCTACCCCTGCTCTGATCTCATTCTGTCTTTGTTTCGCTTTAGGCTGCTGCCTGTCCTATCAAACCAATGTATCCCCCAATCCCACCACAGGTAAAGTGTATTCGTATTCACCATAAGTTAGAGATACTGTGAGCTATATTGTTAACAATATATGATTATAATTATTGCTAGTATAAATAATAAAGGAATTAATAAAATACTAGCTAGATATTTGACAGATATTTAATAGCTATTCAATGATAGATAGATAGATAGATAGATAGATAGATAGATAGATAGATAGATAGAAGGTTTGTAACTTCTTAGTTTTTTACCTTTTGATGATATCCAGTTTTGTGTAGTATCCTAACACTTTGTTGATCCTATTTCAGGCTGCAAAACCAAACCACAGAAGATAACATGGACACTCCTATTTGCAATAAAGACAATCTGATGCATCTTTTACTGAAAAGCAATGATACTAACAGAGTAACATAGTAGATAAGATTGGAAAAAGATACAGGTTCATCAAATTCAACCTATACCAGTACAGTGTGGATCCAGAGAAAGCCCCTATGAGGTGAATGCCAATTGCCCCATACAGGAGGAAAGATTCCTTCCGACTCCAAATCTGGCATCAGAATAATCCCTGGATCATCGTCCTATGAATTCACCATCACAACCTCTTGTGACCATACGTTCCATAGTCTCACCACTCTAAGGCTATGTCTACACGGCAGTGATTTACCGTCGGATTTTTAAGTGGATTTGGTATTTAGAATCCAACTATAAATCATCCCCATAGGCCTCAATAGAAAATCCGAGCTATATTCTACAAAGCTCAGATTTTCTGAGATCGATTTCAAAATCACCGGTTTTAAAATTAGAACGTGTTCTATAATCTGCCATATAGCACTTGAAAACAGCGGATTATAGTACTGTTCAATAGAATGGGACGGCCGAAATCCAAAAACCGTGAGAAAAACCGTGATGAAAAACAAAAGCCGAGCGTAAAATACCGGTCGGATTCTGATTATTTTGTCCTTGCAGTGTAGACACAGCCTAACAGTAATCATCATCTGTGATGATGGTGAAACCTTCTTTCCTCTAGTCATAGAGGATGCCCTCTTGTCGTTGTTACTGGCCTAAGTGTAAAAAGATCATACAAAATATCTGTGTCTAAAAAGGACACCGCCTAGCCAGAGTGAGGAAAAAAAAGACAATTTAATTACCATATACAAATATCTGAAAAATATCCTTTCAGATATTTGTATATGGTAATTAAATTGTCTTTTTTTTCCTCACTCTGGCTAGGCGGTGTCCTTTTTAGACACTGAGGACACAAAATCTATATAGTATTCCATGTGGCCTCACTAGTGGCTTGTATAAAGACAAAGGGCGACTTTCGGCTGCGCCTAACATGAAGGGGCTTGCAATGGGCGCGGTGTGGGCGTTCTGGGGCAGGACGTGGCACATTCGAATACTCCGAGGCATGCATGATCGCGGGTCGGCAAAGTACGGCGCATTGCAGCTCCGACAGGCAGACCTAGTTGAAGTTGGTCTAAATGAGCCGGAGGAGGTGAAGTGAAGCGAGAACGTAACATGAGAGGAAACATATAGAAGATTGCAAAAGAAATCCATCTCGGCTCTCAGCATCGTGAGGCATGGAGTATGATTCCAAAAATCGTTTTTATTACGTGTAAAAAATTATCAGAAAAAGAGCTCAAACCTTCAAAAAAAAAAAAAAAAAACATAAATAAAATCACTTTCCAAAAATCAAGAACGTCGCTACATCAGGAATTAGGATATTGGAAATTGCCAGGAAATACAGTAATTCAAATTCTGTAAGCACTTCTCATTGGTCGGCAGAAACCAGCCAATCAGAATAGGAGCGACAGTGAACCATTATAACCTATGGAGAAGTATTGACCAATCAAAAGACAAGGCGGCACAGTTCAAAATACAGTAAAAAGGCAGAAAAGAGCTGATTGGTTGAGCTAGCGGGGACTTGGCAATCCTGGCCAATCAGAATAGGAGCGACAGAGACCCATTATAACCTATGGAGAAGTATTGACCAATCAAATGAAAAGGCAGGACAGTTCAAAATACAGTAAAAAGGCAGAAAAGAGCTGATTGGTTGAGCTAGCGGGGGCTTGGCAATCCTGGCCAATCAGAGTGCGAGCTACTTTGTCCCATTGTAGTCTATGGAGAGATGGGGGCACTGAAATCTCCGCGCTGTGCGGCATGGAGTATGATTAAAAAAATCGTTTTTATTAGGTGTCAAACATTATCTGAAAAAGAGCTGAAACCTTCTATAAACATAAATCAATGAAATCCCTAACAACGCGTTTGTCGCTGAGACCGGCGCTACATCAGGAATTGCGAAATTGTACATTGCCGGGAAATACAGTAATTCAAATTCTGTAAGCTCTTTTCATTGGTCGGCATAAACCAGCCAATCAGAATAGGAGCGCCAGTGAACCATTCTAACCTATGGAGAATTATTGACCAATCACATGAAAAGGCGGGACAGTTCAAAATACAGTAAAAAAGGCAGAAAAGAGCTGATTGGTTGAGCCCAGGCAGCAGATATGAATCCACCAATCATATGTAGTGCGTCTATTTTGAGTGGAGCAAGAAGGGCGCGATAGAAGGGCACCCTAAAAGTTATTACTGTCTATGGGAAATATTCTAGAACTGTGATTGGTTGGGGGGAAGAGGGGCTCGTCCAGCTTAGCCAATCAGTGGGTGAGCTACCTTCTCATAGAGTTCTATGGGGAAAAGAAATGCAGAGCGAGCTCTGTTTGTGATTGGCTAAGTTAAAAGAGGCATGGTAATTTGGACCAATGGGAGAGCGAGCAACGCTTTTATGGGTTTTCTAATGCAATCTGTAATAAAACTGTACATGCCAGAAATCAAATGATAAGACTCACGAAGTTGTGCCGATGTGTAAATAAAAGGATCAATAATATGGGGTTAACTAAAATAAACTAAAAAATTTTATTACAATAAATCCATTTTTATTTATTTATTTTCATTAGCCAATGATCAATAGTATTTGTGTAATGAAAATAAAGAAATAGAAATAAATTTATTGAATTAATATTATTTTTTCCGTTACTCCCATATTATTGTTCATTTTATATAGAGATCGGTACAACTTTGTGAATCTTATCATTTGCCAAGTACAGTTTTATTACAGATTGCATTAGAAAACCCATAAGAGCATCGCTCGCTCTCCCATTGGCCCAAATAACCCCGCCTCTTTTAACTTAGTCAATCACAAACAGAGCTCGCTCGGAATTTCTTTTCCGCATAGAACTATATGAGATAAGTAGCTCAGCCGCTGATTGGCTAAGTAGGACGAGCCCCTCTTCCCCTAACCAATCACAGTACTAGAATATTTCCCATAGACAGTAATAACTTTTAGGGCGCACTTCTATCGCGCCCTTCTTGCTACACTCAAAATAGACGCACTACATATGATTGGTGGATTCATATCTGCCGCCTGGGCTCAACCAATCAGCTCTTTTCTGCCTTTTTGCTGTATTTTGAACTTTCCCGCCTTTGCATTTGATTGGTCAATACTTCTCCATAGGTTATAATGGGTCACTGTCGCTCCTATTCTGATTGGTTGGTTTAAGCTTACAGAATTTGAATTACTGTATTTCCCGGCAATTTTCAATATCCAAATTCCTGATATAGCGCCGTTCTTGATTTTCTGTTAGTGATTTTATTTATGTATTTTTTGAGAAGGTTTCAGCTCTTTTTCAGATAATATTTGACACCTAATAAAAACAATTTTTTTGATTCATACTCCATGCCTCACGCAGCTGAGATTTTTTTCTTGAGCGATCTTATATATTTTCCCTTTAATTTTAGATGATCCACTTTTTCACGACATTTATTCGCTTTTAGACAGCTTTGATTTTTCACTTTATTCATTCATTCATTCATTTGAAAGACAACTCTTTTTGCTCTTCACTAACAGGTTTATTGATTTCTCGCTGTTTTCCAGCCTGTCTCGAATCGGAATACATGTTAGGCGCAGTCCTGCACTGCGCCTAAGTCCCGCACTGCGCCTCACACACTGGCGAGGCGCGGTGGACTTTTCACCGTATGTATGAGCGCACCTCCTCGGGCGTCGAATCTTAGGTGCAGTCCCGCACTGCGCCTAAGTCCCGCACTGCGCCTCACACACTTGCGAGGCGCGGTGGACTTTACACCGCATGTATGAGCACACCTCGGGTGCCGACATACATGAGGCGCAGCTTTCACTTGAAATCGGGCGAAAACGTGCGAGATTCATACATGTCACCCAAAATGTTCCTGCCTTAATAATTAATGCCTGTTGTACAACCCCTCAATGTTTTTGACATTAGTTTTTCCCTCCTCGCCTTCCCAGAGCCATAACTTTTTTATTTTTTCATCTACATAGACATATTAGGGCTTTTATTTTGCAGGACAAGATGTACTTTCTAATGATGTTATTATTATTACCATAGAATATACTGGAAAACCGCAAAAAAATTGTAAGTGTGGGAGTTTTGTTTTGATGGCATTCAATCTTCGGTAAAAATGATGTGTTTTCTGTATTCTACAGGTTGATAAGAATCCAGCAATGCCAAACATGTGGGGTTTCCATTATATTTTGGTACCGTAAAATTTTTTTTTTAAATGTGCACGGTAGCGCCATTTTCTGCGACCAATAACTTGTTTGTACTAGCATCTACGGACTTGTGTGAGGCGGCATTTTTGGCAGGCTGAAGAGTACTTTTCCTTGCTATCAGTTTGGAATGCATGCAACTTTTTGATTACATTTATTCCAATTTTTATGGATGAGAAATGACCAAAAAACTGCAATTTTGGTGTTTGAAATTTTTTTTCTTCTACGGTGTTCAGCGTACAGGATAAATGATGTTTTATTTTAGTAGATCTGACATTTTTGGATGCAGCAATACACAATGGGCGACATGTATGAAGATCGGCGCGTCGGAGCACCCGTTTCCACGTGATTCTAAGTAAAAGCTGCGCCTCATTTATGTCGGCGCCGAGGTGCGCTCATACATGTGGTGTAAAGTTCCCTGCGCCTCGCCAGTGTGTGAGGCGCATTGCGGAACTTAGGCGCAGATGGAATGCGCCTAACATGTATTACGATGCGAGACAGGCTGGAAATCAGCGAAAAAGCATTAAACACGTAAGTGAATAGCAAAAAGAGTTGTCTTTCAAATGAATGAATGAAGTGAAAAATCAAAGTTGAATAAAAACATTGCAATGTATAGAAAAAGTTGACCATTTAAAATTAAAGCAAATATATATAAGCTCTCCAAAGAAAGAAATAATAGCTAGAACAGGTCTTAAAAAAGGGAGAGAATGGAACTAATTTTACATTAAATAAGCCAATGCAGATGTTGTACAGATGTTAATTTTGGTCTATTTTTTAATAACAAATGAAGATGTATTTGTTCTTCTTTCACCTTTTATTCTATTTTGTATGTACAGCAAGAACCAGCACAGCACAGGTCTGGCTGGGTCCTGTGGTTCTCCAAGCAGAATTTCTATGTTCTCAGGGCTTAGTTCTGGACGTATTTACGGACGTATTTACGTCCGTAAATACATCACCAACTGAGCCTAAAATAAGGAACAAGTAGCTGCATCGGAGATACAGTCCCCATAGTAAATAATGGGGAATGTATTTCAGACGCGAAATCCGTCCTAAATTACATTGCAAATACAAGTCACAAAGTGTGGCACGTATTTGCAATGTAATTCCAGACGGATTTCGCATCGGAAATACATTACCCAGTATGAAGAATAAAATGGATTGGTCCTTCAAATGAAGTACTTAATAAACAGACATATCCAAGCGCTGGTACAATGAAATCAATGTATTAGTACATTTTCTCCAATAACATTAATGACAATATATATATTAGGTCTAAAGAAAAAAATATCCACTACAAAATGTATTCCAAAGTCCGTGGAAATTACACTAATTTAACATCACAAAAGCCAATGCAGATGTTGGACAGATGTTTTATTAAACATTTTCCATAACAACAATTTTAGATGTATTTGGGCTGCTTTGAAGTTTAATGCAATTCAGTATATACAACAAAAGGCTTGCTGGGACCTGTTGTCCTCCAAGCAGGATTTCTTGCTTAATTATTTATTCTTCTTTAAAAATCATTTATTTTAGTAGTGTACTGCTGTAAGTGTAGAACTATAGCACATTACAAGAATTCCGCGCTCCACTTCGACTTCTCCGCTCAGATAGACCACATTAAACTAGGTCTGCCTGTCGGAGCTGTAAAGCGCTGGAATGCGCCTCACTTTGCCGACCCGCAATCATGCATGCCTCGGAGTTTTCGAATTTGCCGCGTCCCGCCCCAGAACGCCCACAGCGCGCCCATTGCACGCCCCTTCATGTTAGGCGCATCCGAAAGTGGCGAAGGTTGCGCCTAACAGCGCATCCCTGCGTCCGACAGGGGATTCGGCACGGTGAGGCGCAGTTTTCGCCCAGTTGTCGCCCAATATGTGTAATTAATTTTTTTTATTTTTTTACACTTTAAAACTGTTACGGTCTTGAGGTGGATCCGCTGGACCACCGCAGGCGATGGCGTAAGCCCACACCAGGGAGTGGAATCTAAGTGGGTCCCGGTATTCACCAGAGCCCGCCGCAAAGCGGGATGGACTTGCTGCGGCGGGAGTCCACCAGGTCACTACCACTGGCGGGGCTTGCCTGCGGTGGCGGCCAAGGGTAGGCGAGGTACAGAATCGGCAGTCAGGCTCGTAGTCGGGGACAGGCAAGAAGGTCAGGGCAGGCGGCTGTGGTTCGTGAACGTAGACAGGCAGAAGGTCAGGGCAGGCGGCAAGGATCGTGGTCGATAAACGTAAGCAAAAGGGTTCGGTACACGGTAGGCGAGACAAGGCTTTCTGGAACGCTTTCCCAATAGGCATGAGCACTAAAGATCCGGCAAAGGCCACTGGGAAGAGGCTGGCTAAAATAGGAGCAGTGCCCGGCAATGGCCAATTACCGGCGCACTGTCCCTTTAAATCTCAGACTGCCGGCGCGCGCGCTCCCTAAGGGGCGGCGCCGCGCACGCCGAGAGACTGAGACGGACGGGGCAGGAGCGAGGCCGGGTAAGTCACTGGGGACCCGGGCAGCGGGATGAGCGAACCCCGGACCCGAGGTGCGGGACGGGGCGCCGCTCAGAGTCGGGGCACGGATGCGCCTGCGACCCGGGCATCCGTGACAAAAACTTTTTTCTTTTACTTTAACTTTCAGTCCCTCTAGGGTACTACACCACTAGGGGGGGGGGGTGTGGTAATTTTTACCTTCTAATGCATTGTAATACAATGTATTAGGGTGTACAAATATGGTGGTTTTAATACTTCCTGTCTGGGGCAGGAAATAGCAAAATTGAAAACAGCTTCACAAAGGTTCCAGCTGCCACGATAAGCGATCGGGAGCCCGTGATTTCGCTGAAGTGATGAACAGTGCACGGCAACGTTTCTCATTTATTTAGACGCTGTGGTCATCTTTGCTGCGGTGTCTAAGGAGTTAAACAGAGCGGGATGGCACTGGCGCACTTTCGTACTGTAGCTGCTGAGTATTAGCTGCAATTAGCAGCTAACACCAAGCTATCCCGCTTCAAAGCCCCTTATTGGCAATAGGACATAGTCATACATCCAATGTCGGTAAGGTATTAATGCAACCCATGATTTTATTTGCCAGCTGCCTGGCTTTGGTTACTAAATGTAAGACTACTGTCTAACAACATCCCCAAGTTCTTGGGAATGATACAGCAAGTTTTTCACACCTGGATTTGGGGATCCTCTGCCATTCTTCCTTGCAGATCCTCTCCAGTTCCCTCAGGTTGGATGGTGAACGTTGGTCTCTCCAGAGATGCTCAGTTGGGTTTAGGTCAGGGCTCTGGCTGGGCCAGTCAAGAATGGGCACAGAGTTGTTCTGAAGCCACTGCTTTGTTATTTTAGTTGTGTGCTTAGGGTCATTGTATTGTTGGAAGATGAACCTTCAGCCCAGTCTGAAGTCCAGAGCGTCTGGAAGAGGTTTTTATCCAGGATATCTCTGTACTTGACTGCATTCATCTTTCCTTCACTTGCAACCAGTTGTCCTCTCCCTGCAGCTGGAAAACACCCCCATAGCATGATACAGCCATAGACATGTGTCACTGTTGGGATTGTATTGGGCAGGTGATGAGCAGTGCCTGGTTTTCTCCACACATACCACTTAAAATTAACACCAAAAAGTTCAATCTTTATCTCATCAGACCAGAGAATCTTATTTCTCATAGTCTGGGATCCTTCATGTGTTTTTTTGTAAACTGTATGCAGGCTTTCATATGTCTTGCACACTCTGCCATAAAGCCCCGACTGGTGGAGGCTGTAGTGATAGTTGACTTTGTGGAACTTTCTCCCATCTCCCTACTGCATCTCTGGAGCTCAGCCACAGTGATCTTGGGGTTCTTCTTTACCTCTCTCACCAAGGCTCTTCTCCCATGATTGCTTAGTTTGGCTGGACAGCCAGGTCGAGGAAAAGTTGTGGTCGTCCCAAACTTCTTCCATTTAAGGATTATGGAGGCCACTGTGCTCTTAGGAACCTTGAGTGCTGCAGAAATTCTTTTGTAACCTTGGCCAGATCTGTGCCTTGCCACAATTCTGTCTCTGAACTCCTTGGGCAGTTCCTTAGACCTCATAATTCTCATGTGCTCTGACATGCACTGTGAGCTGTGACGTCTTATATAGACAGGTGTGTGCCTTTCCTAATCAAGTCCAATCAGTTTAATTAAACACAGCTGGACTCCAATGAAGGAGTTTAACCATCTCAAGGGGGATCAGAAGGAAATGGACAGAATGTGAGTTAAATATGAGTGTCAGAGCAAAGAGTCTGAATACTTCTGACCATGTGATATTTAATTTTTTCTTGTTTAATAAATTTGCAAAAATATCAACATTTCTTTTTTTTTTCTTTCGAGGTGGGGTGCAGAGTGTACATTAATTAAATTACTTACCGTACCCTCTGTACATTCAGACGGTGGGAGGTTTATGCAATTTGGAGCTGCGGGTAGGGCTCTTGCTTCCAGACTTAAGAGAAGCAGGTCTGGCAGACCTGAGGATGCCTGATCCAGTGGATACTGGTATGGATACTCCTGATTGTGATGCTGAGCGGGAGGCTCAGATCATACATAGAGAGGAATACCTGTGTTTAGTTGGTGGCAAGACAGCCTAAGATTTATGTTTTTTTTTTCTTTTTTTTATACACTGACCTGCTGATCTGGAGAGCTGTCAGTCTTCCAGAATGTCCAATAAGGTGTTCAGATAAATTTTTACACATGTTATATATTAAATAATTGCACCATTTATTTTCTAGGCCTAAGAGCATTATCCAACATTGATCAACATTAAACTAAATTTGCCAATTCTACACTCAAGCCTTCAGTTTTCCAAAATCCCTCTGTAATATTCTTTTATCTTTTCTGTTTCAATTACCTTAGAGTTCTGTATCATCGGCAAATATTTAAATTCTACTGTGTACATTTCTATTTTAAGTTGTCTGTATTATTTAAAGAAATATATTTTAGGACTTTATTATTATTGTCACAATTTGCTTACTTTGACTGGGGCAGTTTATATACTTTGTACTTAACAATAAAGTTATTATAGAAAACTTCAAAGGAAAAGCTGTTACACTGTTGGTTGCTATTTGCGTTACAGTTTGTAGGTTATGTAGGATTTTTTCCATTTTATTCCCCTATTTACTAGTATTGTGTTACAATCACATAAACCAGCTGTACACAGGAAGATATTTTAACCCCTTACCGCCGGAGCCAGTTTGGGCCTCTCTGACAGAGCCCTATTTTTTTAAATCTGCCATGTATCACTTTACGTGAGAATAACTTTTTGACACTTTAACCTATCCATGTGATTCAGAGATTGTTTTCTCGTGACACATTGTGCTTTAAGATAGTAAGAAATTTTGGTCCAAAAAATATCACAGTATCGTGAAAAATTAGAAAAATTTACCATTTTTAAACTTCAAAAATTTCTGCGTGTAAGACAGATAGTTATTCCACTCAAAATAGCTTTTAACTAGCATCAACCATATGTCTTCTGTAGGTTGGCTTTTTTTTTAAATGTCTTTTTTTTATTTAAGATATTAGGGGGCTTAGAAATTTAGTAGTAATTTTCACATTTTTAAGAAAATTTGCAATATACATTTTTTTACGGACCAGCCCAGTTCTAACGTGATTTTGATTGGCCTGTATGTTAGATACCCCCATAAATGACCTCATCTAAGGAACTACACCCCTTAAAGTATTCAAAACAGCATTTAGGAAGTTTATTAGTCCATTAGGTGTTTCACAGGAATTAAAGTAAAGTGGAGGTGAAATTTAAAATTTCACTTTTTTTTTGCAGATTTTAAATTTTCAGCCATTATTCTCAAGAACTCGGTAGATGTGATCAGGGAAATGCAACTTAATATTGATTCCGCAGACTCTGCTGTTTTCAGAGATATCCCATATGTGGCCCTAGTGTGCGATTTGGCTCAACCACTAGCCCCAAAATAGGAGGTGCACCTACCGGACTCTGGGGTCTCATTTTCATTACAATTTTATTTAGGCGCCATTTCAGGTTTGCAGACACCCTCCAGGGCTAAAACTTAATAAACACCCCTAAAAAGACCCCATATTGGAGACTACACCCCTTAAGGAATATATCCAGGGGTGTAGTGAGTATATTAACCCCCCACAGGTGTTTCACAAAATTTTTTAGTGTTAGGCTGGGAAAATGAATTTTTTTTTCCAACAATCTGCAATTTTAGCTGAAAATGTTGAATTTTTACAAGGAATCCTGTAAAAAAAAGCATCCCAAATATTGTTAAGCAATTTCTTCCAAGTTCGGCAATACCCTACATGTGGGTGTAAACTGCTGTTTGGGCGCATGGCAGGGCGTACAAGGGAGGGAGTGCTATTTTGCTTTTGGAATGCAGATTTCGGTGGGGTCATGTTGCATTTGCAAAGCCCCCAAAGTACCAGAAAAGGTGAAACCTTCCAGAAGTCGCCCCATTTTGGATTCAACACCCCTCATGGATCTCATCTAGGGGTGTACTGTGCATTTTAGGTGTACAGGTGGTCCATAGTATTTTTTAGTATTGGGCTATGAAAATGGGAGGAAAAAACGCAGTTCCGCCATTGTTTTTTGGGCTTCATTTTTACAGTGTTCGCCGTACGGGATAAGTGACAGGAAAACTTTACTGTGGGAGTCGGTACAATTGCAATGATATAAATTTTATATAGTTTTTTATGTTTTATTAATTTTACACAATAGAATTAGGTCTATAAGAAATTGCGTTTTTATGTTTTCCTATTCTGACAGCCATAACTTTTTTATTTTTCTGTGCACGGAGCTGAATATTGGCTTGTATGGGCTTGCGGGATGAGTTGACATTTTTATTAGTACCATTATGGGGTGAATATGACGCTTTGATCACTTTTTATTAAGGTTTTTGTTAGGCATTTTGAACAAAATACAGCATTTTTATTTTTTACAGCGGTCACTCTGCGGTATAATTGACATGCTAGTTTTACTCAGCAGGTCAATATGATTACAGCGATACCCAACTTGTATATTTTTTATGTTTTACTGCTTTTACACAATAAAAACACTTTTATTCAAAAAGGAAAACATGTTTGTGCATCGCCATAGTCTGAGTCATAACTTTTTTATTTTTCGGTGTACGGAGCGGTGTTGGGCCTTGTTTTTTGCGGGATGAGTTGACCTTTTTATTGGTATCATTTTTTGGGGGACAAAACTTTTTGATCAGTTTTAAATCCATTTTTTGGAAGGAAGGGTGAAGAAAATACTGCAATCCTAGTAGTATTTTTTATTTTTAACAGCGCTTATCGCGCAGCATCCGTGACAAGTTAGATTTACTCTCTGGGTCAATACAATTACGGCGATACCCAATTTATATATTTTTTTATTTTGTAAAACAATATTTATGCATCGCTGTCTTCTGAGAGCCATAACTTTTTTATTTTTCCGTATACAGAGCTGCGCAAGGACATTTTTTTTGCGGGATGAATGGACGTTTTAATTGGTACAACTATGGAGTTTATATGAGTTTTTGATCGCTTTTTATTGCATTTTATGTGCTGCAGGATGAACAAAAAACGCAATTCTGTGACTGTTTTTTATTTTATTTTTTTACGGTGTTCACCGTGCGGGTTAATTAATGTGACATATTTATAGGGCAGGTCGTTATGCACGCATCAATACCAAATATGGGTACTTTATTTATTTATGATCTTTTTTGGGGAGACTGGCGTTTGTAAAGGGAAAAAGGGCGGTGTACGTGTTTTTTTTATTTTTTTGTTTTTGTGTTTTACTTTTTTTCACTTTTAACATTTATTTTTACTTTTTTACACTTTTTTTTACTTTTTCTTCTAACAGCAATCATCAGATTGCTGTTAGAAGGCAGGCCAGTACACAGTGCTAGTACTGTGTACTGGGTCGCCATGACAACTGCCTGTCACCATGCCCACAATGCATTGCGTGCATGGTGACGTCACAGATGACCCCCGGAAGGGCCGTTCACTTCCCGCGGCCATCAGGTAGGAGATCGCTGCTGAACTGCAGTTCGGCAGCCACCGGGAAGCAGGCAGGAGGAGCTCACTCCTCCTGCCTGCGGCTTTCTTATCGCAACCATGACAGGTTGCGGTAATGAAGCGTTAATCACCCGGGGCCGGAGCTCACTCCGGCCGCGGGTGATACGGCATGCGGCCAGCGGTAATTTAACGCTGGTCCCATGTCACGATCGTGTGCGGCTCACCCGCAAGCCCGCGCGATCGCCAGGACGTATGCATACGTCCATTTGCGGGAACTCACTTCCCGCTAGGGCATATGCATACGTCCTATGTCGGGAAGGGGTTAAGTTATATCATTCACGTTTACTCAGAAAATAGCCAAGAGGAGCTAACAATCAGAAATTATAATAGGCTATTGTTGTGCTAATATTAACTCCTAATATGGCAGCAAGGCGCTTGTCCACCTCATAGAAAAATCATTTAAATAGCGCTGAGATCCTCACGGAAATAAAAAAAAGTTATACTCACCTTACTCCGGTCCCTGGTCCTGGCTGTGCATCTGTCCGGTTTTGTGGTGACACATCATCACTTCTGGTTAACTCCTTTGCATTGAAATAGAGTAATTTTTGGGCTATTTTCTTAATTATATGTGAATGCCATAAATGCATTTATTGGCAACTCAGATAGTAATCCTAGTGCATGTACATTTTTGACTTTGGAGAAAGTAATAAAAATTTCTTAAAAAAAAACTCTCTGTCCCATTATTCTGGCATTTGACAAATATAATAATTTTGGTTTCTAATTGACCTAAAATGAGTAAGGTTTATTCTGACTTCATGTCAGATAGTGAGAAAAACATGCATATGTGTCTTTTTATATAGTGTATGGAAACTTCTGGTTTCAACTGTATAGATACATGTTTTCCTCACTTCCTGACATGAAATCAGAATAAACCTTACCCATTTTAGGTCAATTAGGAACCAAAATTATTTATATTTGCCAAATGCCAGAATAATGGGAGAGACAGAATTTTTGTAAGGCATTTTTATTACTTTCTGCAAAGCCAACAGTTTCCATACACCACGATTACTATGCCTTTAAACAATTTGGGACAGCCCATATGATGATGTCATGTCTTTGGAAGCTTCTGATTTATTGGCAACATCTGAGTTAATATATACACATATATACAAACACACACAAAAGAACTTGACTTGAGAAAAGATGAAATTTTTTTTAATTCCAGCATGCCCAAAATGAGGATGTTTTGGCTCACATATGAACCCTTCCCAAGTCAAGTCCTTTTGTGTGTGAGTGTGTCGTCTTGGAGGTGTGTTTGGGGACGTTATCAAACTTTCCTGCAGATGAGTTTCTGAAGGCAAGGGATCATTCTCTGCTTCAGGATGTCACAGTACATGTTAGCATTCATGGTTCCCTCAGTGAACTGTAGCTTCCCACAGCCGGCAGCACTCATGCAGCCTTAAACCATGATACTCCCACCACCAAGCTTGACTGTAGACAGGACACATTTGTCTTTGTACTCGTCATCCGGTTGCCCACACTTGACACCATCTAAACAAAATAAGTTTATCTTGGTCTAATCAGACCACAGGATATGGTTCCAGTAATCCATGTCCTTGGTCTGCTTGTCTTCAGCAAACTGTTTGTGGGCTTTCTTGTGTATCATCTTTAGAAGAGGCTTTCTTCTGGGAAGACAGCCATGCAATTTGATGCAGTATGCGGCATATGGTCTGAGCACTGACAGGCTGACCCTCCCACCCCTTTAACCTCTGCAGCAATGCTGGCAGCACTCATACATCTATTTTGAAAAGACAATCTCTGGATATGACACTGAGCATGTGCACTTAACTTCTTAGGTCGACTAATGGTGAAGCCTGTTCTGAGTGGAATCGGTCTTAAAATGCAGTATGGTCTTGGCCACCATGCTGCAGATCAGTTTCAGGGTGTTGACAATCTTCTTATAGCCTAGGCCATCTTTATGTAGAGCAACAACTCTTTTTTTCAGATCCTCAGAGAGTTCTTTGACATGTTGAATTTCAAGTATGAGAGTGATAACACGAAATTTAACACACTTGTTCTCCATTCACACCTGAGACCTTGTAACACTAACAAGTCACATGACACCATGGAGGGAAAATGGCAAATTGGGTACAATTTGTCCATTGTCACTTAGAGGTGTACCCACTTTTGTTGCCAGCGGTTTAGACATTGATGGCTGTGAGTTATTTTGAGGGCACACCAACTTTACACTGTTTTACAAGCTGTACACTGACTACTTTACATTGTATCAAAGTATCATATCTTCAGTGTTGTCCCATGAAAAGGTTTAATACAATATTTACAATTGTTTTGTTACCTGGGAAGTAGTCAGTGATACTGAAGGTGAAAGGGTTGAATTAGAGGATGATACCTTGTTTTATCAGCACCAGGGGGTCTGTGCAAAAACTAACCATGAAGGGCGGGGAGGTTCATTATAGTAGAGACGGACACTCAGACGTAAAAACTTCTGTAGTAGCCTCCAGAACTACAACAAAAGCACAGGAGGCCAAATTATTGCAAGAGCCACAGCAAGAGGAGAAGAAGGTAGATAGTCTCTCTGAAGATCTCTTACAGTAGCCCCTGTGAGAACTGCCACCATAGAGGGGGATAGTGTCCCTGTCTCTCAGAAACAGTGGGTCCTTGTTCGTCTAGCTGGGTGATATTGAGAACAGGGCTCTGGGGGAGGGGGGGGGGTGGGGGTAATACCATCACTTCCAGGACTCCTTGTTTATGCTGAAGATAGCGCTTAATGACATTGACTGTATGTTTGAGGTCCGTGTCCTGTTGCAGAAAACAATTTGGGCCAATCAGACATCTCCTGATGATTGGCATCTGATTGACAGCATTTTTTCCATTCTTGCCTAAAGCTTTTGCATAGTACTTTGCATAGGTTTAGATTATGGCACTAACCTCTAGGGGCTATCACTCAAATCTCTCAGGTTTCAAAACGAACCAGTCATGAAATGCAACCATAGATTTATCATTCAGAGATAGCATAGGGGCTGATCTCCTTTTTATGTAAAGTCATGGCCAAAAGTTTTGAGAACACAAATCTTATATTTTCACCTGATCTGTTGCCCTCTGGTTTTTATGTGTGTTTGTCAGATGTTTTTATCACATACAGAAATACAAGTAAAATCATATTATGATTAACAAAAGCTTTTATTGACAGTTAGAATGAGTTAATGCAGCAAGTCAATATTTGATGTGTTGACCCTTCTTCTTCTTCAGGACCTCTGCAATTCTCCCTGGCATGCTCTCAATCAACCTCTGGACCAAATCCTGACTGATAGCAGTCCATTCTTGCACAATCAATAATTGCATTTTGTCACAATTTGTTGGTTTTTGTTTGTCCACCCGTCTCTTGATGATTGACCACAAGTTCTCAATGGGATTAAGATCTGGAGAGTTTCAAGGCCATGGACCCAAAATCTCTATGTTTTGTTCCCTGAGCCATTTAGTTATCACCTTTGCTTTATGGCAAGATGCTCCATCATGCTGGAAAATTGTTGATCACCAAACTGCTCTTGGACAGTTGGGAGAAATTGCTCTTGGAGGACATTCTGGTACCATTCTTTATTCATGGATGTGCTTTTAGGCAAGACTGTTAGAGAGCCGATTCCCTTGGCTGAGAAGCAACCCCACACATGAATGGTTTCTGGATGCTTTACAGTTGGCAGGAGACAAGACTGGTGGTATCGCTCACCTTGTCTTCTCCGAACAAGCTGTTTTCCAGATGTTCCAAACATTCGGAAAGGGGATTCATCAGAGAAAATGACTTTACCCCAGTCCTCAGCAGTCCACTCCCTGTACCTTTGGCAGAATATCAGTCTGTCCCTGATGTTTTTTCTGGAGAGAAGTGGCTTCTTTGCTGCCCTCCTTGACACCAGGCCTTGCTCCATGAGTCTCCGCCTCACAGTGCGTGCAGATGCACTCACACCTGCCTGCTGCCATTCCTGAGCAAGCTCTGCCCTGCTGGTAGCCCGATTCCGAAGCTGAAACACTTTTAAGAGACGGTCCTGGCGCTTGCTGCTCTTTCTTGGGCGCCCTGGAGCCTTTTTGGCAACAATGGAACCTCTTTCCTTGAATTCCTTGATGATGCGATAGATTGTTGACTGAGGTGCAATCTTTCTAGCTGCGATTCTCTTCCCTGTTAGGCCAGTTTGTGCGGTGCAATGATGACTGCACGTGTTTCTTTAGCGATAACCATGGTTAACAGAAGAGAAACAATGATGCCAAGCACCAGCCTTCTTTTAAAGTGTCCAGTGGTGTGATTCTTACTTAATCATGACAGATTGAGCTCCAGCCCTGTCCTCATCAACACCCACACCTGTGTTAATGGAGCAATCACTGAAACGATGTTAGCTGGTCCTTTTAAGGCAGGCCTGCAATGAAGTTGAAATGTGTTTTGGGGAAAAAGTTCATTTTCTAGGCAACTATTGACTTTGCAATTAATTGCTGTTAAGCTGATCATTCTTTATAACATTCTGGAGTATATGCAAATTGCCATTATAAAACCTGATGCAGTAGACTTTGTAAAAATTAACATTTGTATCATTCTCAAAACTTTTTTCCATGACTGTAAACATTGATCATTCACCAGACCACAGGACAACTCATTTATTTTACATATGATTACTGAATTAGATCCTTGCTTTTTATTAAAATACAACTTAGACATCAGCCATAAGGTGTATAAGGGACACAACTTGGTGAAGCAAAACCTATGCTGGAATAAAAGTGAAGAACATGATGCTAAAGGCTGTGAATGAGCCACATAAGCGAGCATGAGAATTAATAGACAAAGGCTGGAGAAGCTTATCCTACGATAAAATATTGGTAACAAGTGTCCCGGCATCTGGTTGTCCATCGAATGGAAGCATCTCTCAACGAATTTTACTTAAGCGTAACAGTGGAGGTCAGTGTACTATACACTTTATCCATGTGTATGCACTTCCCATTGTAGCAGACCTGGAAAGAAGAGAATAGAGCTGATTGACACCTCACATATATGTAAGTAAAAATATGTGTCTATATTTATGTAATCTGTTATCTACTTAATTGATGTGTACTCCAATGATGTGTATATAGTACGGTTGAAAAAAGACATATGTCCATCAAGTTCAACCAAGGGTGGGAAAAATGTGGGGGGGGAAGGGGGGGGAGATAAGGTTTAATTAAAAAAGCTTAGTTTCCCCCCCTATTTTGCCCTTGTGGCTTAGAAACCCAAAAGGGCAAAAGCCAATCTGTTTCTAAGAAAAAATGGAAATTTCCCTGATCCAAATTTTGCCATCAACGAATCAAAAAAATTTTTTGGTAGCTGAAAAAAATTTAAATTTAGATCCACCCTTAGGGAAACCTGGGAACGAAAAATGAAATCTTCCTTAGAGCAGATTGGTTTCTTGCCCTTACTTTTTTCCCAAAGCCTCCGCAAAAAAGGAAAAGGGAAACTAAGCCTAAAAAAACTCCTCACTCCCCCCCTTAAACTCAAAATTTTTCTCCCACTTTGTTTAAAATTTTGATGGACATAATGTTTTTTTTTTTAAAAAACCAAAACTATTAATTAAAAAAACCCCTTTTTTTAGGGCCCCAATTATAAATTTTTGGCCCCGCCCAGGACCCCTTTTTAAAGGCGCAAAACATGAGTTGTAGAAAATGCCCCCGTATAAAAATAACAAATTAAAATTTTTTCCCGTACTAAAAGCTAAAAAAGGTTTTTTAGAATTTTTTCTTTAAACGGGTTGAAAAGTACAACTTTCCTCCAGAACACCCCCTGATCCCCATGCGCATTACAAAGGGGCTGGGGGCGTTTCTGTAATGCCCCTAAAAAGGGTTTGGCCCCTTTATTAAAAATATAGCGAACGGGGGGTGCTCCAAGCCCCTTAGGGGCCTTAAAAAAACCAAAGATTTCCCTGGTGAAACCCCGTTCCATACATGTGGGGCCCTTTAAATTTTTATAAATCAGGTATAAAAATTTTTAATAGGGGCGTCAAAGCTAAAAAAAAAATAAATTGTTTTTGTGTAAAAAGGAAAATTTAAGGCCCCAAGCTAATGGTTTTCAGACTCGCTGACTTGGGCCAAAACAAGGGTTTTAAATTTTTGGGGGGCCCACCAGTGGATCTAAATTCTTGGGCCAACCGGGTTAAAACAACTTGGGGCCCCACCAGTGGAAAAAATTTTTGGGGGCCCCCCCGGGATATGAATTTTTGAGGCCCCCCTGGGGGAATTTAATTCTTGGGTCCCCCCCTACCGCTTTTAAAAAAGGACAAAACCCCTGATTTGGGGATTTTTCTTTTCTCTATTTCTTTCCCTTTTAAAATTCCTAAAAAAAAAAATTTAAAAAAAAGCAGAAATTTCCCCAAATCCGGGGGCCCAACCATAAATTTTCCCCCTCCCCAGGGGGGCCATTCAAACCCCTTTCTTACAAAAAAAATTCAGTACATTTTTTAGTTTCTCATTTCATCCTTTATTCTTTTTTGGAAAACCTGTTTCCCCGGGGTCTCAGAACCAGAAAAACTTCTAATTTTTGTCCTGAAAAACAGAAAGGAAGTTTTCCCCTTCCCTCTGTGTTGGTTTGATTTTTCAAAAAAAGGGGCTATGCCCTGCCTCTTTTTTTATAGCTCAGCGAGCCACTTCCTGTCAGGTTTGATTCATTGAAGGGAAAAAAGGGGCCCTGGCTTAGCAACTTAAACAAAAAGGGAGCCCGTAATCCCCTTCCAGCACATAAGTAAACAGAGAAAGGGTTTGGGAAAAGCCACCCTCGGGACCAACCAAAAAAGTTTTTGCTGCTAAAAAACCCAGGAGGGGCGGGTCTAAAAAGGGAAACAAAAAAGCAGATGTTTTCCCAAAAAGATAAAGGATCACAAATAACTTCGATTTAATAAATACAACTATTTTTTTTTTTTTACTTTCGGGGGTTTTGTTTCCGCTTTTTTTGAGTCCCACAAAAAACCCTTTCCCCCCCCCTTTTTAAACCCCAGCAAGTTTAAATCACCGGGATCACTTGGTTTTTTTAAAAAACCAATTGAATCACAAAAAACTCAAGACTCCCCTTTGGCAAGCAACATGAAAAGGAAATCTTTTTTAAAACCCCTTGGGCCTTTTAAAACTTTACCTCCCAATAAAAAAAAGTTTTTTTTTTTCTTTTCGTCAATTCACAAATATAAAAAAAATTTAAAATTTTTAAAAAAAAAAAAGGTTCATCAAAAAAAAATCTTTTTTGTAAAGGGTTTGAAGTAAAGTTTTCATTGACCTTGGCAAATTTAAATTTTAGTTATGCCTGCTAGCTTTTACCCAAAATAGCCCCCCCAAAGGGGTATTCTAACTTAACTTTAAGCATGTAGACAAAAGTAAAAAGACTATTACCAAAAAAAAATTGCTTTTTCTGATTTTTGCTTCCTTTCAGAGTTAGAGAATTTTTTTTTAATCTCCTCTTGCTTACACAAGCTTCCCAGGTTACTGCCCCTATCCTGTTTTAAGCTCCCGGGCCAGGATGGTAACACCATTCCTGCTGTGTTTTAAAATAAAACAAAAACCTGAGCCAAATTTTACTTTTTAAAACTGATGAAACTTAAACCATTTAAACCTATACCCTTGTGCTTTGCTTTTAAAAAACCCCCTCCATCCCCAAATGTCCCCTAACTGGCCAGCAAAGGAAAGCAAGTTGAAATGTCTTCACTGCTGTAGAACACCCACAAGCATGACCCAGAATGGGGGAGCCTGAAGCTGGCCCCTTGAAAAAGCAGGCTCTGTGAAAATACTCCAAATAATTTTTTTTCAAACCGCCCCCGGCACCCAGACCCAAGGCACATCATCCAATAACCATATATTACCCTCCCCTAATTGCTCTTCTTATGTAACAAAATTTTAGAGTTAGTATTTTTTTTTATTAATTTTCCCCACCATCTATTTCCCAATTTGGGGAAAATCTCAATTTAAAATGAGTCTAAAAAAACCCAAAATACAGTACACGTAGGTAGTATCTTTCTGACTAAAAAACTACAAATAACAAAGGAAAAAAAAGAGGGGGAAAATGTAGAAAATGTGGAACTTACCATCCATCTCCACACTTGGTTCCATTTTCCCCCATACCAACGGGAGACAAGACAGCTTTTAACTTTTGGAAAAAAGAGGCAAACCACTCTTGACTGTAGGAAAAATTCGGCCCACAAGAGAAAAACAAAACCCCCCCACTTTCAATACCCTTAAAAAAGCGGAGGAAGGTTACTGATACTCTAGGCATTCACAACAGTTGAAAAAGCCTAACACAACAGGGTGACCTGTAAAAAATGGGCTGCGGCCCAGTTTTCTAAAGTACTTTGAGCCAAAAAAAAATGTATGGACAGGCGCACTGCAAACTTTGGTGCAAAAAGTGCCTTTGAAAAGTCCCCAAAGACACTTTTTAAATGCGCCCAAATTTTTTGGGGCTCACACTACTTTTTAAAAGTAACAAATTTTAGTTTTTCTTTGACACCAACCCCTAAATGCAGAACATTAGAAACACCAGACCAGGAAAAAGGTGGTGCCCCTGCCCCCAATTTTTGTGAGTTTGTTCCTTTTAGAAAAAAAACATGGGACCCCCAAAAACAAAACAGGGATCATACAAAAACAAACATGGTATCCATACAGAACAAACAGGGGGATTATACAAACATAACATGGGATCATACAGAACAATTAGGGGAATTTTATACAGAACAAACATGGGATGAAAATCAACAAACAGGGGAAGCAGTAATTTAAAAATCACAAACAGTAAAAAAACAGAACTTCACTGGTGCAGACTGCATGGACAGTGCCCAAGCCAGCATGAGGAAAACGCTCTATACTGGGCATAACTACAATTCATAAATTTTATCAAAAAAAGGAAGGTTCCTGAACAAACAATAAGAACAGCCAGTATGGTGCCAGTTTTGGGAAAAATTTAAAATAGTAAATCCCCCCTAGTAAAAATACTCACACCCTTCCCCCCAAAAACCTACATAGGTATCGCCAAAATCGAGTACAGTACCCCTTTTTCCCCAAGCCTTTTGTATTTGGAAAATAAACAAAACTTCGGCACTACAGCCCCCTAAAATGAAAAATAAAGGTCACCCCTACACAATAAGCTATCAAATGACCCATCTATCAATCTATCTATTATCTATCTATCTATTATCATTATTTACACTATCTATCTATCTAAATCTATCTATCTAATCTATATTCCCATATCACTTTTTCCAATTCAATCTACCCATCAACAACAAACACACAAAACTACATCAATCAAACTACAAACCCCAAACATACCCCCAAACAACTATTTTAACTATCAAAATTCCCTATCAATCTATTTTAAAATAAAAAAAAAAATAATCCCTTTTAAACAAAAAAATGCTATTAAACAAAACCACAATGTAAAAAAATAAAAAGCCCAAAAAAAGGAAAAACTCAAAAAATTGAAAAAAATTTTAAAAGTAAACCTTTTCTTTATTCACCCCTCACTTGCAAGGGTTTTTCAACCCCCCAAAAAAAAAAAGGGGCTCTACTGGTAAAAGCTGAAATTTTTGCAAGGCATGGGGAAAAAAGGGAAAAAAGGTTTATTTTAACCTTTTTCAAACTTATTTGGAGGGCTGTGTACTTTTTTATTTAAAATCTATCCTCTATCCAACCATCAAACTACCCCTCAAAATTCTGTCAAAATCTATCTATCATCAATTTTAATTAAAACCCCCTTTTGGGGCCCTTTTTAAAATTTTCTGCATTGTACCCCCTCTTTATTTTTTTAAAATGGGAAACGCGTTTTTTTTTAAATTTTTTTTCCCCTATCTAACTATCAATCTTTTCTATTAATCTATCTACCCGTTTCTTTGCTTCTTCTTTCTGTCTGCCCTTTTTACTTGCTGTCTGTCAGTCTTCTAGGTCAGCGAACAAACAGAGTCCCTATCTTTAACTCTTCTTTACTGTATATTTAGTACAAGAGAACAAATGAACAGGGTAACAATCACATAAAGGTATTCGGGTGACTCTTACACCAGTACAACGGTTCAGTCCTTATATGGTGTAATGGTCTCTCTTCAGCAGCACACCTGCGGGATGAGAGACTCCCTCGCCGTCAATGCCTGTCCTGAGACCTCACAGGTAACTGCTCTCTGTGCAGGGGCACTAAACAACCTCTTCTCTTGTTTAACAGTATAGACCACACAAGTTACCCTCCCAACATAGGGACATGCCACGTCAACCTCCCTTCTGCTTCCTCTATCTATTCTGTCTGATCTCCAGCACCTTCCTTTCCCCTTCCTGTCAATGTGCCTCTCCAACTTTCTCTACCTCTCCAACTGCCTTCTTTCTGGTAGATTCCTTTGCCTGCCATAGCTCTTCACCATCTGTGTTCGAACGGTATCTACTGGTCAAGAGGATACACAGCAAGCCCTTGTTACACATTGTCTCCAGGGCTTAAGGGTTGCCATCCCGGTAACCTGGGTTTGCACCACACAATCTTCTAAACAAGCTGGTATTCTGGCAAAGTTGGGACATTGGGGGTGCCGCAGCTGAATGGGTTCCTCTTCTGTAGGATCTCCTGGTCCTTTCTCTGAATCTGCATTAGGCACACTTGACCTTGGTTTTAGTGGCAGGGGGTTAGCCGCTGGAGGAAGCCACCGCTCCTCGTCGACAGTTGTGTACTTGAGGAAAACAGGATACTTTCTCTTGTGACAGGAGGCCTGGTGACAAAGACACATGGTCTCAATAAATTTCAGTGAACGATCCTAGTAGGCCCCTGTCTTCCTTCGGGTCTTACTTTGAATATAGGTATATTAGGGTTGGTTTGATGGATTGTTGGAAAACCTGTGGTTCCCACTATTAACATAGATTTCCCGTTCTCCGGGCAGCCTTGTTCCTCAACATTACCCGTTCTCTCATTTGCAAGGGAAGCTCTCTCAATCTTCGATTCACTCAATCTCCTTTGGGATCCATACAACGGGCCACCAGGTCTCTTGGACCTTTCTGCGATGACCTTTGATGATGCCCCATTCAAGTTTGGGGAGTCCATTCCTCCTCTCTTCCCTCACTCGTGTCCATCATAAGGCTGAATGGGCATCTTCTGTTTTCCCCAAAAATTACCAGGAAAGGTGAATATCCCTTGGTCGAGTGTATCATATTATTGTAGACTCACATCAACTCAGCGACATAGTCCGGCCATCTTTCTTTTTTTTCTCTACTAGGGCCATGTCACGTTTTCTAACCAAAGTGGTTAGAAATGCCGGGTAAGTGGATCCTCTGAGCCCGCCGTGGGCTCAGATTGTAACACTCGCGGTGGGTAGCCTAAGTGGAGGACAGGACACCGGAAACAGGAAGCGGTGACAGTTCACAGCAGGTGTAGCCATAGACTGGTAGCAGAGGAAGTACAGCAGCAGATATCAGCAGGCAGTAAACAGATGAACACCACGTCAGGAACAGCAGAGAAGTGTGCAGATTAATACAGATACTCAGGAACCACTGGTAACTCAAGGGTTATTCAGCAGGAGCACAGCAGACTGAGGTCAAGCTCTACGGATGGACACCAACAAACTGACCAGGAGCAAGGGCAGGAAGTTCTTTAAGTAGCCAGGGGTCACAGGCCACAGCACAGGAAATTGGGACACTGTCCCTTTAAATGGAGTGGAGTGCTGCGTGCGCGTGCACGTGTGTGCACAGGATGCCAAGGAGCTGGAGGAAGAATAGCAGAGTCTTATCTGCTAGCAGGGACCGCTGCAGGACAGATAGGAGCCAAGACAGGTGAGTGACAAGCGCCAGGGACAGCAGAAGATGCCGCCGCTGCGGCCAAATTGTGGGGGGCACGGGCACACCGACAGTCCATAGCAGGAACCGTGGCGTGAACCGTGACAGCCCGTAACATGTGTAGCAGGGTTCTGTTCATGCACTCAGAAGCGCCATTTCCTTGGGGGGTGATAAGGAGTGGTCCATGTCTTTCTGATATGATATAGGCTACATAGTTCCTAGAAGTAGATTGAAATGCAGCTGGTTGGGAGAACCATTCACTAATATGAAGTTTCTCCACCAGGCCAAGGTGGCAGTCTCTGCTGTTTTGGTCCAGTGTCAGAAAAGCAAAGTTGTTGAAGTGATCAATCACAACCAACAAATATTTGAACCCCCGCACAGATTCCTCCACAGTAAGGTAGTCCATCATGACTAACGGTAGTGGATAAAATGACTAGATGTTCCTCACCAGAGCCTACTGTTCTATTGATCATGCAAGTCCACAATTCTGTTATACACCCCTTCATTCAGTTTCCTCATGCTGGGGTGTATCTCTGGAGCCACTCAAAGGTCTTAGCAGAGCCAAAATGTGGTTTCTTTTCGTGCATCCACTGTATTATGCCTTCCATCTCTTTGCAAGGTAGTGTCAACTTCAGAGGACAGTTGCATCTGCCTGTAGAGTACCCCCTCTCTACTGCCAGAGTTTCTTCTCGTGTGACGAAAGGACATTCTGGTCCTCGGGCATGGGACATTGACTCATCTGGAGCCAGTCCCAAACTCTTTGTACTGCCATCTTCTCCAGTCCTCTACAGTCCCTCCAGTTCAAACTTCAGCTTCTGAAACCAAAACCGCTGCAGACCTCTGAGGTAGCCTTGGTCGACTGAAGTTAACGATCTAGTCTTCTCCTCGTTCTTCATCTGTGATGAGTATCTCGATGGGATTGCATCTACATGGGCATTCTTTTGTCCTGGACGATACTATGTTTTGAAGTTATACTTGCTGAGCCGAGCCCCTAACATGACGATTTCCAGATGTACAAGTGGGTTGTTGTCGGTCACCAGTGTGAACTACGCACTAGTCAAGATATCAGTGAATTTCTCCGTCAGCAATTTCAACTTGAAGTAGCTGTAGTTATCTGGATTCTTTTCACCATTCCTCAGGGTCCGATTGGCATACCCAATGACTTTTTAGTTGTCATTCTGCACCTGGGTTAACATGGCTCCCAACCCTTTCAGACTCCTGTTGATCTGTAACACAAAGGGCAAACTACAGTCTGCATAAACTAACATTGGCCCATTCAACATTCTCATTCAATGGAAGTACTCTTTGATTAGACTCTTCTGGGGTCACTCCCTGAAGAAGAGCATTTAAGGGGGTCAATCTTGGCAAAGTCTCTCATGAAATGTCTGTAGTACTCCACAAGCCTCAGGAAGGACATCAGTTCATTAGCTGTATGAAGGGTGGGCTACTGGTGCACTACCTGAACTCTGGTATTGATGGGTTAAACTCCATCTTTGGAGACTACATGGCATAGGTACTCTATATTTTCCCTGAACAAATGATATTTGGGGGGTTACAATTTTAAACCATATGACTCCAACCATGTTAACACTTGATCAAGCTGCTCTATGTGTTCTGTGAACGAGGCCGAGAAAATAATTAGATCATCCAGTTAAATGCGCAGGTATTCATAATTCAGATCCCCCAAGCACAGCTCAATCAGTCTCTGAAACGTGGCAGGTGCATTATTCAGATCAAAAAGTATGCGTAGGAATTCAAACAGCCCCATGGAGGTAACGAAGACCATCTTCTCTTGGTCTTTCTCGGCAATAGGCACCTGCCAGTAACTGCTAGCCAGTTCTAGCGAAGAGAAATATCGAGCATGTCCAAGAGCCGCCAGTGAGTCTTCAATGTGGGGCAGTGCGTAAGCAGGCACTGAGATACCTCACATGATTGATGAGGCCCAAGGATTCTTACTGGGTTGAATCACTTGTTGCTCCTGCATTTGCTTTAGTGAGTTTCTAACCTCTTGATAAAGGGCTGGAGGAATCTGTTGATAATGCTGCCAAATTGGTGGGTGTCTCCAGTCGGGATCTCGTGCTCCAAAGTTTGAGTATGGTCAAAGTCCACTTCGTGATGGAAAAAAGCCCCCATATGGGCTGCCAGAACCGAGGGCAATTTGGCCCTTTCCTCCTTAGTCAACTTAGCCCCTTCTGGGCACACTTACCTCATGAAACTCTCAACTGAGGGGAGGGTGCTCTCTGCTCTCACCTGACACAGGGTCACAACTCCCGCTTCTTTCTGAGCCACCTACAGCTCCCAGTCAGGCTGTCCTAAGGTCTGTAATTCCTGCACTGGATATAGTTATGCCATGCATTCTCGAGCAGACAGAGTTACTAAGTGGTCGTTCACATTCATTAACCGAACCAGAACTTGGCCACCCTGTACATCACACAGGGTGTGTCCCAGTGCAATTAATTTCTCACCTGCACACTTACTGGTTTGAAATGGGATACTTTAATGCTACCCAGCCTCCCAGTGACCCCTTCCAGCTCGGCTTTTATCTTGCACTGTTGAAAAGCCTGCTGCAGAGCCTGGTGGGGTGGATGATCATCAGGGACCTGCCTCCAGTACTTTGGCCCCAACTTATGAGCCATCAGTTGGTCAAGGGCTTGTAGCACATTCATAACTAGAATCACTGGTACTTGTGAGTCCATAGTATTCTGTACCACCACCATGCCTTTTCCTTTCACAAGCTGTCTCTAGACCTCCATGTCAGCATGCATGACCCCTAAAATCTGTATTGGAAGGTTATTAGCAGCTTTAAAACGCATTCAGGGTGCACTATCTTTAAACAAAGTAGGTGGAAAGTGTCTTTCAAACACCGCACTAGCGAGGGTGGTAAACTGCGAGTCTGTGTCTATTAAACAGGCCAATTTCACCCCATTAAACTTAGCTTTGACCACTGGAACTTCCCAAATGAGTCCTTAGCCTCTAGCAGGGGAATAACTTGGTGTTTCCTATTGCGGTTCTCCCCATAACCACAGGCAGATCTAGTTAATATCCCCCGTGATAGAGTCACTAGCCTGTCGGGGACAGTTCAAGATCACAGGGCCCACTTCATCACACTTTCAACACCTCAGTTTATCTCTTATTTATGTAGGTTCCTGTCCTTGGGTGAATCTGCCTTTAGCACTCCCCTGCAAATGTTACCTCAGCCTACCACCTTGAGTTGACAATACTCCTTGAGGCTCCTGCAGCACTTACTCAAGGAAATTAATTCTTAACTCCAGTGTGTTCTTTCAGCCCAGCACCACCTCGACTGGCGGCAAAACAGAGGTCGTTTCCACCTCCTCCTCCTTCTCCAGTGTGATCGTCTCCTTTAGCACTTGGTGGAAGGTCAGGTGGGATCCAGCTTAACACGCTCTCTTAAAGTCCTTTGCAGTGACTAACTTTTGAAGCCCAGCAGAAATTGAACTTGCACCAGCAGCTCTGTATTGATGCAGGATATGGATGTAGCGGCAGTTTCAACTTTCTTTTGCAAAGGGTCATAAACTCCCGCAGGCTGTTTGTGTACTGAGGTAGCGTCTCATTCTCTTTCTGATAACAGCGAACAATTTGTTCCTTAACACTGCCTTGGAAGACACGTCCCCATGCACATTCTCGAGAAGACCCAGGATCTGCTCAAAGCTCACTCTCTTGCACGCAGGATGCAGCATAACTGTTTGCTGGGCTTCTCCTCCCAGGGTACGAAGCCCCAATTCTGCTTTCAGATGTGGGGTGATATTACACAGTCAAGCAGCCCTCTCCAGTCTTTTCTTCCAAAATAATCGCTGAATAATAATCTAACCTTCTTATAGGGGGTTCTCCACCTCATTCAAAAATAATCTGAACAGTGCCAGGGCCCCAAGTAGAATAAAAAAAGAGTTATACTCGCCCTCTTCAAGTTCCTGGTTCCAGAGCTGCGTCTGTTCGGAACTTCTATCAACACGCCGTCACCTCCGAACAGGGACGTCACCACTGTGGCTGCTGATTAGATGCAGTGGTCACGGGACCTTGACTTACATCACCTTTCGGAAGTGACGATGTGTCAGCAGAGGACTAGAGACCGGGGGAGGGAGAAGGTGGATATATATATATATTTTTTTTTTACATGGGGCAGGGAGCTAGTTAAATTACTTTAACTATCCATAGCCAAGTAAGGCCAAAGTAGAGTCTTCATAATGGAGATATAAGGAGGTATCTGAAAGATGGTACTAAATGTAAGACCAAATATATCAACATCATGTGCCTTGCATTTATGGCGTATAGCCAAAGGTGTAATTCAGCTGAGAAGACTAAATATAGATTAGGCACTATCTATAGGATATGTATCTATCTATTCATCTATCTATCTAATCTTGTCTTCCTAAAAGAGTGATATATGAACATAATGAGGCACATTTATCAAGGCAATTCTGGCACAATTTGAGTAAAAAAACTGGCGTACATGCTCTACACCACATTTATTATCTGTTTTAGACATTTTCTAGACACTGTGGTGCCTCATCTGACAAAGTGGTGATGCTTAGCGTGTGATGTTGTGCGCAAAAATGTTGGTGCACGTAATGGCATAAAGTAAGCTAACTTAAAAGTGGTATAAAGTTCAGTTAGACAGTTTTAATTTGATTTATGAACACTATGATACATGTAGTGCATTGTAAGACTGTCCAGTGTAAGTTAACACTGTCTGAGAATTACTGTTGATAAATCTGCCCCAAAGTGATTGAGACATGATCACAGTTACCTTCTCCCCAGAGGTTGATGCACTGGCTTGCTCGGGTAGGACACTTGCCATTATAATAGTACCCTTGGCCGTCTTTGCAGGGAACACCATTTTTTTTTAATGGATTGGCTGGGCAGACATTGGAGCTCCCGTCACATGTAGCTGGATCATAGTCTTCACTGCTGCTAGGTCTGCACATAATTCCAGCTTCCTTCATCTTTGGAAATTCGAAAGAAACAGATGCACATTAGCAGCGGCTATACGAAACATCACATCTTTACTACAACTCTCTAGTATACTGTAGAGGTTTGAACTGAGGGAGAGACAGTAGAGGGCGATGAGAAAAAAGCAAACCTATTAAACACTTTTTTCTCCACTGTATTTACCGAGGAGGATGAGCTTCCTGTTGAACAGAGGGATGAGGTAAACTCCAACTTAAAAGTTTCTTGTCTAACCCAGGAAGAAGTGCAGCTCCATCTTAAGAAGATTAAAATAGACAAATCCCCAGGTCCAAAATGGCATACACCCACGTGTCCTAAGGGAGTTAAGTGATGTCATAGATAGGCCCCTATTCTTAATATTTATGGACTGTCTAATAACAGGGTATGTCCCAAAGGAATGGCGCATAGCAAATGTGGTGCTAATATACAAAAAGGGGTCAAAAAGTGATCCAGAAAACTATAGGCCGGTACGTTTGACCTCTGTTGTAGGTAAAATGTTTGAAGGTTTTCTCAGAGATGCTATCCTGGAGTATCTCACTGAAAATAAATGTATAACGCCGTTCCAGCATGGGTTTATGAAGGATCGGTCCTGTCAGACTAATCTCATCAGCTTCTATGAGGAAGTCAGTGCTAGACTGGATCGGGGTGAGGCACTGGATGTCATATATCTAGATTTTTCTAAAGCATTTGATGCAGTGACACATAAAAGGTTGGTAAATAAAATGAGAATGCTTGGACTGGGTGAAAATGTGTGCAAGTGGGTAAGTAACTGGCTCACTGATAGAAAACAAAGGGTAGTAATTAACGGTACATACTCAAACTGGATTGCTGTTACTAGTGGGGTACCACAAGGGTCAGTATTGGGCCCTATCCTCTTCAACATTTTCATTAATGATCATACACAGGGATTACACAGTAGAATACCGATATTTGCAGACGATACTAAGCTCTGTAAAGTAATCAACACAATAGAGGATAATATGTTATTACAAAGGGATCTGGATAAGTTGGAGGCCTGGGCAGGGAAATGGCTGATGAGGTTTTACACAGATAAATGCAAGGTTATGCACATGGGGAGGAAAAATCCATTACATGAATACATGTTAAATGGAAAAAGGCTGGGTAAAAGTGACATGGAGAAGGACTTGGGAATCCTGGTGGACAGTAAACTTAATTGTAGCAGCCAGTGTCAGACAGCAGCTGCCAAGGCAAATAGGATCATGGGGTGCATTAAAAGGGGCATTGAGGCACATGACGAGAACATTATTCTCCCATTATACAAGTCACTGGTTAGACCACACATGGAATATTGTGTACAGTTTTGGGCACCAGTGCACAGGAAAGACATTGTAGAGCTTGAACAGGTACAAAGGCGGGCAACAAAAATAATAAAAGGACTGGGTGGACTACAATACCCAGAAAGATTAGCAAGATTGGGGTTATTTAGTTTAGAGAAAAGATGGCTTCGGGGAGACATAATAAATATGTTTAAATACATCAAAGGTCAATATAGAAATCTCTCCCAAGATTTATTTATACCCAGGGTTGTATCTAGAACAAGGGGGCATCCTCTACGTCTTGAGGAACGAAAGTTTCTACATAAACATAGAAAGGGATTCTTTACTGTAAGAGCAGTGAGACTGTGGAACTCTCTGCCAGAGGAAATTGTCATGGTGAATTCACTGACAGAGTTCAAAAAGGGTTTGGATGCATTTCTGGAGCGTAATAATATAACAGGTTATAGTGTCTAGGATTCTGGAGGGGGGTCATTGATCCAGGGATTTTTCCGATTGCCAGATTGGAGTCAGGAAGGAATTTTTCCCTAAAATGAGGACAATTGGCTTCTACCTCATTGGTTTTTTTTGCCTTCCTCTGGATCAACACCTTAGCACAACAGGCTGAACTGGATGGACGTCTTGTCTTTTTTCGGCCTTACAAACTATGAAACTATGAAACAGTGAAGAATATCTTGAAAAATAATTATTTCAGATTTGATGACACATTTTTTCTACATTTGGGAGGAGCACCTATGGGAGCTACCTCATCACTATCGATAGCTAATCTGATGGAGGTGTGGTGGTTCCCATCGACTTTCGAGTATTGGCAACAACAGAAATCATATGATGATCCAGCGTGGTGGCTTAAAAATGGGCATCTTTATTTTAGTAAATCCATATATAGGAGCATAAAAAGCAGAGTTACCGGTGCAACCTTATGTGTTTCGAACCAGTGAGGTCCTTGATCAAAGCTAAATTGCATCACTGCAGACACAGGGTTAAAAACATTGCAGAATCAATCATTGGTAATTTTGTCTCCACGTCACTTCCAGTTAAAGTTAAAAGGACCAAAAACATATAACTTATCATTGTTAGATTATAATATAAATCCTCAATGATAAACATTTGTTATATGTAGCAATATTCATTGTATGCAACAATATAAAGCTTCTTTAATAGATATATAGCAGGTCACTTCGATAACTTTAACTGGAAGTGACATGGAGGCAAAATTACCAATGATTGGTTCTGTTATGGTTTTAACCCATGTTTGTTGTGATGTAATTTAGCTGTGATCAAGAACCTCACTAGTTCGAAACGCTTAAGCGTTGCACCAGTACATCTGCTTTTTATGCTCCTGTATATGGATTTACTAAAATAAGATGCCCATTTTTAAACCAACACGCTGGATCATTATATGATTTCCATTGTTGCCAATACCAGAAAGCCGATGGGAGGATCCAAGCGAAAGTGAGTCTATGGGTAGGCTTTCCCATTGTAACGTTATGAATGAGGTAACTAGCTGTGACCTGTTAGAAAGAATATTTAGTGGGGAAGGTGGGAGGTCAAGTTGCGGGAGGAGGGGCGGGCTAACCATTAGGCCTGAAGCTTTATTAAAATTAATATGTATATTAGATACAGAGGAGAATAGGTTCATGGGAAGAGAAAAAGATAACAGTGTACAGTATAATGGAGCACATATTCCCAATAAATATGCATATTAGACATAGAGGAGAAAAGGTTTATGGGAAGTGATATAGCTAGTAGTGTGCTGTAAAATGTAATACCTATTCTGCTTAGTCCGTTCTAGGTGAGCCGCGCAGATGCAATAATATAAGAGAAGTTGGACGGAAGTCCATCACAGTCAGGGCAGAAATGTCCATTGGTACAGTACGCGGGCGGCATGGTAAGATAGGGCGCAAGCCCGCTATGGAGATGGTGAATTTGCCTGAGGAATGTTGTTTATAAGAACGCAGCAGCAGCAGCACATAGTTTCAGTATGCATGCAGGAGAGTAAAAAGGGGGAATGGGTATTGTTGAATCTCTGGTGGCCAATTGGTGAGCACCTGAATAGGGTGTGTGCCTAAGAGGATATAAAAGGAAATGAGCTAGACCACATGGGACCGGACCTCTATCCCCTGATGAAGCCAGTTAGCTGGTGAAACATGTTGGGGAGGTCAGGCATGACATTTTAATTTGTGATTTCTCGCCTCTTTCTACAAGTGTCACCCGCTGCAGAAGGTCTGCCAAGGAAACCTTATATGTTTTTTGTCCATCGAATTAGGGATGACAGCCCAAGTGGGATGTTTTGGATCCCTTTTTGGAGTCAATAAATTACTATATATATAAGGCTCCCCTGTTGATAGGTGGGGTTCCACGAGACTTGACAATAGAAAAGGAGTTATTCCTCCATAATTAGAAAGGGATAAATTGAGAGGTTAAAAATCAGGTTTTTAATAGTGTGTAAAGAGGTTTAGGGCGAAATGTATGATTCTCGCCGGGTCGGAGCACACCGTTTCACCCGATTTTTTGTGAAAGCTGCGCCTGATTTATGTCGGCGCCGGGGCGCGCTCATACATACCATGAAAAGTCTGCCGCGCCTCGCCAGTGTGTGGGGCGCAGTGCGGGACTGAGGCGCAGTGCGGGGCAGCGCCTAAGATTCATGGCTATCCCGGCCAATCAGAGCGTGAGCTACTTTCTCATAGAGTTCTATGGGAAAAAAAATGCAGAGCGAGCTCTGTTTGTGATTGGCTAACTTAAAAGAGGTGCGGTTATTTAGACCAATGGGAGAGCAAGCGCTCTTATTGGCCGGAATAGCCAAGCCCCCGCTAGCTCAACCAATCAGCTCTTTTCTGCCTTTTTACTGTATTTTGAACTGTCCCGCCTTTGAATATGATTGGTCAATATTTCTCCATAGGTTATAATGGGTCCCGGTCGCTCCTATTCTGATTGGTCAATACTCCTCCATAGGTTAGAATGGGCCACTGTCGCTCCTATTCTGATTGGCTGGTTTATGCCGACCAATCAGAAGAGCTTTAACAATTTGAATTACTGTATTTCCCGGCAATTATCTATATTGCAATTCCTTATGTAGCACCGGTCTCGGCGACAAACGCGTTGTTAGGGATTTGACTGATTTATTTTTAGAGAAGGTTTCAGCTCTTTATCTGATAATGTTTTACACTTAATAAAAATGATTTTTTTTTATTCATACTCCATGCTGCACGGCGCTGAGCGTTGAGATTGCATTGCGCCGATTTGGATTGTTACACATGTAGAACACAAATTAGTTTCAAATATTCAGTTATTTATTATTTGCAACTAGGGTTTTTTCAGGAGTTAAGGTCTTCTTTAGCATAAGAGAAAGTTGGTCAAACCCGGCCATTTTGGCCAGACCTGCTGACTATATTATGTGAATGGTGGTGTCCGACCTCTCCTCCAACAGATGTCAGGGAAAAGAAGGATTGGGCTTGTTGAATTTCAACATCTGATCCTGTTACTCTCAAGGTAGCAAGTCGCTGGCAGTGGTGTATTCCCTTTACCTATTAAGAATTTATACATGCTTGGACAGACCGTGCAAGTAGGTGTAGAGGAATTTAGCCAACATCTTTTAAAGGCTAAGAGAGTGACCAACTTTTTAGGATTGGCCATTAAAGTTAGCTTGGTGGTGGTATGACAACTGGACCTATTTCCTTTTGACCTGTAAAATACAAACACAAGAATCCTTTGCTGTGCTTTGTCTATTTTCCTCCCTCCCACTCTCAGTCTTAGTACAAGCCCTTCCTCATGTTGAAAGCCTTGCAAGGCAGGACCAAAAGGGCTTTAACCCCTTATGGACCCGGGGTTTTTTTTTGGTGACACGTTCGTTTTTTCCCTCCTCGCCTTCTGAAAGCCATAACTTTTTTATTTTTCCACCTACATAGACACATGAGGGCTTTTATTTTGCCAGAAAAGATGTACTTTCTAATGGTGTTATTCACTATACTATAGAATATACTGGGAAACCACAAAAAATTCCAAATGGGACCAATTGTGAAAAAAAACATATTTTTGCCATGTTTCTGGGTGTTTTGCTTTAACGGCGTTCAAGCTTTGGTAAATATAATGTGTTATCTGTATTCTACAGGTTGTTACGCATCTGGCAATACCAAACATGTAGGGTTTCCTTATGTTTTGTTACCGTAAAAAAATTCCAAACATTTTCTATTTTTGACATTTGCGCCACGGCGCCATTTTGTGCGACCAATAATTTTTTTGTACTAACACCTACGGACATCAGTGAGGCGGCATTTTTTGAGGGCTGAATTGTACTTTTTATCGCTAGCAGTTTGGAATGCATGCGACTTTTTTGATCATTTTTTATTCCATTTTTTGAGTGACATAAAATGACAAAAAAACGCAATTTTGGCGTTTGGAATTTTTTTCTTCTACGGTGTTCAGCGAACAGGATAAATTATGTTATATTTTTATAGATCGGACATTTTCGGACACGGCGAT
The DNA here is from genome assembly GCA_025379985.1 of Phyllomedusa bahiana. Taxonomy (NCBI): domain Eukaryota; kingdom Metazoa; phylum Chordata; class Amphibia; order Anura; family Hylidae; genus Phyllomedusa; species Phyllomedusa bahiana. The sequence goes on along the minus strand of JAODAL010015343.1, from coordinate 25,870 downwards.
ACCAAATATGTGTAACTTTTTTATTATTTTAATGGTTTTATTTGTAAAATGGGGAAAGTGGGGTGATTTGAACATTTAATACTTTTTTTTGTACTTTAAAACTTTTTTTTTTTTTTCTGTAACATTTAGTCCCCCTATGGTGCTTGACCACTAGGGGGCGCGATTGTTAATACAGCCTAATGCATTGCATAGGCAATGCATTAGGGTGTACCAAGATGGCGGTTTCCCCACTTCCTGTCTGCAGCCGGAAGTGGGGCAAACCGACAAATGCAAGTGATGGGAGCCTTCACAGGGCTCCCCACCACCGTGCCCGGTCGTCGGATCGGCGCAGCTGATGCCGATGACCGTAACGATCGGAGAGCGGCACCGATCGTCGTTCATTCAGACGCCGCGGCCATCTTTGCCGCGGTGTCTGATGGGTTAAACAGCGCCAGCGGGCGGAGCCACCCGCCGGCGCTGTTACTGCGGAGTGATCCCCCTGCAAAGCCCCTTAGCGGCCCTGGGACGTACTCATACGCCCAGGGTCGTTAAGGGGTTAAAGGCTGCCCTGAGAAAAGCCAAACACCCTAAAGCTAAGTTCACGCGGCATAATTGTGGGGCGTAGTTACGCCCCGCAATTACGCCGTGTGCTCGGGAGCTTGCCGTCCCCATAGACATGCATTACTCACGCCATGTAAACGCAGTGAAGAATTGACACGTCACTAATCTCTCCCCGCGGCGTATTGCATGAGCGGGGAGAGGAGGCGTAATCCTTAGTTCTCTATCAGAACTGTGGATTACCGTATTGACTGGGGCGCCTTTTGCCCGTATTTGAGTGCAGTACAGCGCAAAATATGGACCAAAGTGCGCCCCATTTTAACCCATGTGAACTTAGCCTAAGTCACCTGATCTCCTGGACTGGACACAGACCTGTTTCCTGTGTGTCCCCTTTAAAGAATTCTATTTTTGTCTTTTTCAGGGCCCATGTTTGATCCCTATGAAATCACTTAATAGATGATACTGCCCAATGAAGATAATCAAATGTGCCTGTTTCCCTTGTTTTCTAATACTGTGTTAGATATTAGTTTTAAATATAGACCCTTGTATTGACCTTCACTGTTATAATCGTAATTCAGCATGCAGGAAAATATCTAAAGTTAGAACAGAAAGGTTCAATAATGTTCTCACCTGGCAGTTCTCACAGCAGTCGCCATCCGCACAACTCGAATTAGCCTGCAGTTTACAGGTAGCAGCATTGCAGCAAGGATTGGTGCATTCCTAGAATACAATACAATGAATTATCTGTATACCACATCGATGGTGATAGAGCAGAACACAAGAATATTTAATATAGTGCAGCATAAGTCCTGGTTCACATCTGCATCTGAGTTCTGTCCAGAACCCTCAGCGCAGATTTCAACAAAAATGACAGAGACCACAAGGCACCTCATTGTAGTCAATGATGACCCCTACGATGGAAACCAAATGGACCACGTTGTAGTCAACTTTGCTGTTATGTCATTTGAACTTTTTTTTATCATTTGTAATCTGAAATAAAGTGATTATTATTACTATTATTTATTTTATAGCACTCTTGGTTCCAGAGCACTGTACATTCGGGTTGCATACATAACATAGGTCAAACAATGTACAAAGGTGACAAATTAGTAACTAACAACTGGTACAGAAGGAGAGAGGTCCCTGCCCGTAAGGGCCCACAGTCTACAAGGAAGGTGGGAAGAGAAAGAAGGTGAGGGGCAGACATGTTTGTGGGGTGGATTAGTAGCAACAGGGTTATTGTTGGTTATAGGCAATCCTGAAGAGATGGGTGTTCAGGTTGCTTTAGAGGTAAGTGAGAGTGGGGCATAGTCTGATGTGTTGGGGCAGTGACTTCCAGAGTATGGGGGAAGCATGGGAGAAGTCTTAGAGACGATTATGTGAAGAGCTGATAAGAGGAGAGCAGAGAAGAAGGTCCTGTGAGGAGCAGAGATTGCGTGGGGGGAGATATCTGGAGATTAAGGCAGAGATGTATGGAGGAGAGAGGTTATGGAGAGCCTAGTAGGTCATGGTTACTAACTTGAACTGGATTCGCTGGGCAATGGGAAGCTAGTGAAGGGATTGGCAGGGGGGAGAGGCAGAAGAGTAGCGAGGACGAAGGTGAATCAGACGGGCAGCAGAGTAAAGGATGAATTGGAGGGGAGTGAGGGTGCTGGATGGGAGGCCATAGAGAAGGATGTTGCAGTAGTCTAGGCGGAAGATGACGAGGGCATGGACAAGCATTTTTGTGCTTTCAAAGTTAAGGAATAAGCGGATTTGGGAGATATTTTTCAGGTGGAGGCGGCAGGCAGAGGTGAGGGTTTGGATGTGCAGTTTGAAGGACAGATTGGAGCCAAAGATTATCCCAAGGCAGCGGACTTGCGGAACCGATGAGAGAGTGTAGTCATTGACTGTGATAGAGAGATCAGGTGGAGGGATAGAGTGGGATGGTGGGAAGATGATGACTTCTGTTTTCTCCACGTTTAGTTTCAGGAGATGGGAGAAGAAGGAGGATATGAATGAAAGACAATGTGGTATCCGGGAGAGTAGAGAGGTAACATCTGGGCCAGAGATGTAGAGTTGGGTATCGTCAGTATATAGGTTGTATTGAAAGCCATGCGATGCTATTAGCTGACCTAGACCAAGAGTGTAGATAGAAAAAGAGTATTATAACTTAACACCATGTGGGATGCTGGACTTAATTTTTTTTTCATTTACATTGTAGTCAATGAGGTTAGTCAGACGTTGTCTGTGTCCATCATTTAACGGCTCCGCTGCCGCCTCTGTGACAGAGGTTCCAAATAGAACCTACAAGGCAGATGTACACCAAGCCCAGCAGGGAAGCTCCCGATAGCCCAAATAGCAAAAAATATTCTGCTATTTGCTGACCAGGAGCCATCAAAGTATTCAGAGGACTCATAGTGATTATTCAATTAGTTTACTGTATTTACGAGGCAAGCGCAGGCCTCCTCATAGTTATTGGTGGCTGGCTGCTGTCTATGCAGGTATTTACACTCTACATAGTCACTCTACCATCTGTCATGGGGGGCCGCAGGCACTGCTGCGGCCCGCGGCCTCCCCCCTGCCCGCAGGGGTCCCGGCACGGGTGCCGCGGGTGCCCGCGACCACCCCCCTGCTCCCCGGGCACCGGCACTTACCATCCACGCTCCGGTGAAGGCTGCCTCTGTCTGTGTCCTAAGGCGCGCGCGACGGCTGGTCTGGATTTAAAGGGCCAGCGCCCCAATATTTGGTTATTGCTGGGCGCTGGTCCTATTTTAGGAACACGCCCCCAACACACGTTGCCAGTTCGTTGGTGTGCGTTAAGCAAGTCTGTGAGTTCGCTAGTCCTGTCTGATTATCCGTATACCAGTCCATTCTGCAACGTTTCCTGACCTTGCCTGATTGCCGCCTGCCCTGACCTTCTGCCTGTCTCTGACCACAAACCTCAGCCGCCTGCCCTGACCTTCTGCCTGTCCCCGACTACGCCTCTGGATTACGTTTCTGTACCATGCACCACCCCGTCCGCCATCGCTAGCAAGTCATGTCAGGGGTAACGACCTGGTAGCCTCACGCCGCAGCAAGTCCATCCCGCTTTGCGGCGGGCTCTGGTGAAAACCGGGGGCTACTTAGACTCCCTTCCCTGGCGTGGCTTACACCAACGCTAGCGGTGGTCCAGCGAATCCACCATACCCGTTACAGTATGGACTGGCCATGGATTCCGCCAAGGTACCTCTGCCTGAACTCCGGGATGTTGCGACGGCCGTCGCCCAGCAGGGTCAGCGTATCGACCAGCTCGTGGCCATGATGCAGAATCTTGCAGTCCGTCTACCGCCATCTGCGGCTGCTGCCATCTCGGCTGCGCCAGTTGCTCCGGGAGCCTCGGTCCACTCTGCACCTTCATCGGGACCTTCTCTGCATCTGCTGCTCCCCTCTCGCTATGATGGAGACCCCTAGAAGTGCAGAGGCTTCATCAGTCAATGCTCCATCCACATCGAGATGTTGGGACATCAATTCCCTACTGAGCGGGCTAAAGTCGCCTTCATTATTAGCCTCTTAACAGGCGAAGCTCTGGACTGGGCCACCCCGCTATGGGATCGAGGAGATCCGCTCATGGCTAATCTGCAAGCCTTCCTCCAGGGCTTCCGTACTGTCTTCGAGGAACCTGGCCGTACCTCCTCCGCTGCTGCAGCTCTGCTTCGCCTCCGTCAGGGTGATTCTATGGTGGGACAGTACTCGGTGCAGTTCCGCACGCTAGCCTCAGAACTCGACTGGAACAATGAGGCTTTGGTGGCGACCTTCTGGCAAGGCCTCTCGGGACGTGTTAAAGATGAGCTTGCGGGTCGGGATATGCCATCCTCTCTGGATTTGATTCGGTTGGCCACCCGGATCGACATTCGCTTTGCTGAGAGACAACAAGAGCTCCACCTCCAAAGCGAGCTTACTCGACCACGCCGGCTACCTCGCTTAGCTCCTGTCTTCCAGCGCCCTCCTCTTCCTCCACCAACACTTCATGAGGACGAACCCATGCAGGTGGAAAGGGCTCACTTGACCCAGGAGGAACTCTCCCAGCGTCGTCTGAAGCAGTTATGTTTCTATTGTGGCGGCTCTGGCCACTTCATTGGGGACTGTCCAGTGCGTCCCGGAAACTCTCGCACCTAGGGTTCGCAGGAGAGGCATCCCTAGGTGTCAGTGCGACCTCTCCCCGTCTGACCATCCCGGTACTTTGTGGAACTTCGCCGGACAGTACCTTTCAAGCCACCGCCTTCCTGGACTCAGGGTCCGCTGGTAACTTTATCAGCCGCGCTGGTGTCTCAGTTCAGGCTTCCAGTGACCCCTCTGCAGAAACCCATGTTTGTCTCCTCTGTCAGTGGCAAATGCCTCAAGGATGCCATTCGGTTCTGTACTGTGCCCCTCACCCTGCAGATAGGCGCGCTACACCAGGAAACTGTGAAACTTCTCATGCTGCCTCGTTCCTCTTCTGAGATCCTTCTGGTCCTTCCCTGGTTGCAAGAGCATGCTCCGACCCTAGACTGGAACACAGGCGAGATTCTTTGTTGGGGCCCGGCATGTCACTCATGATGCCTGCTGGCACTCCGCCCTGCTCTGGGTCTGTTTCTGCAAAGCATACGAAGTCTCTCCCAAAGGTCTGCCGATCCCTTACCAGGACTTTGCCGACGTCTTCTCCGAAAGACAAGCCGAAACTCTGCCCCCGCACCGGCCCGTCGATTGCCCTATTTATTTGCAACCCAGTACTTCTCCTCCCCGAGGCAGAGTTTACCCTCTTTCAGTCCCGGAGACAAAGACGATGTCGGAGAATATTCAAGAGAATCTCCGCAAGGGCTTTATACGCAAGTCGTCCTCGCCTGCGGGAGCCGGATTTTTCTTTGTCGAAAGGAAAGATGGAACCCTCCGTCCCTGTATCGATTACCGTGGTCTAAATAAGATAACCATAAAGAATCGATACCCCCTACCTTTAATCTCAGAGCTATTTGACCGCCTACGTGGCGCAAATTTTTTTTCTAAATTGGATCTTCGCGGTGCTTACAACCTGATTCGTATCCAAGAAGGCGACGAATGGAAAACAGCCTTTAACACCTGTGATGGCCACTTCGAATATCTCATCATGCCATTTGGCCTCTGCAACGCTCTGGCAGTTTTCCAGAACTTCGTCAACGAGATCTTCCGCGACCTCCTCTATGTCTGTGTCATCGTTTACTTGGATGACATCCTGATCTTCTCTCCTGACCTGAAGATTCACCGCCATCACGGCCTCCTGGTGCTCAAATGTCTCCGAGACCATCAGTTATATGCCAAACTAGAGAAATGCCTGTTTGAGCGCACCTCGTTGCCCTTCCTGGGGTACATCGTCTCGGATCAAGGACTCCAGATGGATCCTTCTAAGCTGTCTGCAGTTTTACAGTGGCCTTGACCAAAGGGCCTTCGGGCTATCCAACGTTTTCTAGGCTTTGCGAATTACTACAGACAGTTCATCTCGCACTTCTCCATGCTCGTGGCCCCGCTGGTGGCACTGACGAAGAAAAACGCCAACCCCAAATACTGGCCTCCAGAAGCTCAAGAAGCCTTTCAGCATCTCAAATCCGAATTTGCTTCGGCTCCTGTGCTATCTCGCCTGGACTCACTGCGTCCGTTTGTTCTTGAGTGGACGCCTCTTCAGTAGGTGCAGGAGCTGTCCTCTTACAAAAATCTGCCTCCAGAAAACTGCGTACTTGTGGATTCTTCTCAAAAACCTTAACTCCAGCCGAGCGAAATTATTCGATTGGAGATCGTGAACTATTTGCCATAAAATTGGCCCTAGAAGAATGGCGGCACTTGCTGGAGGGGGCTCACCATCCCTTCGAAATCTTCACGGATCACAAAAACCTCCTCTATCTTCAATCTGCTCAACGTCTAAATCCTCGTCAAGCCAGGTGGTCCTTCTTCTCCGCCCGCTTTGACTTTTTCCTTCACTTTCGGCCAGCTGAGAAGAACGTCAGGGCGGATGCCCTTTCTAGATCCTCGGACACTGTGGGCTCAGAAGCGCCTTTGCAGCACATAATTCCTCCAGAACGGCTCCTCACGGCGGCCCCCGTGGAGCTTAAACATCTGCCTCTGGGAAAGACCTATGTCCGCCCTGCCATGCGGCCTCGCATTCTAAAGTGGGGACACTCTTCCCGAATTGCTGGCCATCCTGGAGTGCATAAGTCTCTGCGATTAATCTCTCGCTATTACTGGTGGCCCACCCTTGCTCATGATGTTAGAGATTATGTCCTGGCCTGCAACTCCTGTGCTCGTAACAAGGTCCCTCACCTCAGACCCGTGGGTCTACTACTACCTCTCCCAGTGCCTGAAAGACCCTGGTCCCATATAGCCATGGACTTCATTACCGACCTCCCAGCCTCATCGGGTAATACGGTCATTTGGGTGGTGACCGATAGGTTCTCTAAAATGGCTCATTTTGTCCCTCTGCCCGGGTTACCCTCCGCCCATCAATTGGCCCAACACTTTTTTCAGCATGTTTTTCGACTACATGGGCTCCCGTTACATATTGTCTCCGATAGGGGGGTCCAGTTTGTGTCAAAATTCTGGCGGGCTCTGTGTGCTCAGTTACAGGTTCAGCTGGACTTTTCGTCCGCTTATCACCCTCAAACCAATGGGCAGGTAGAGAGGGTTAACCAAGTGTTGGGGACCTACCTGCGACATTTTGTATCCGCCCGTCAGGATAACTGGTCGGACCTCCTCCCTGGGCGAAATTTTCATACAATTCCTTGGACTCTGAGTCCGCAGGAGCCTCTCCCTTTTTTGTTGTCTTTGGGCTACATCCCCGCCCACCTCTCCCTCTGCCCACCTCGTGTGACGTTCCTGCCGTGGATGCCCAAGTACGGGACATCAAGTCTCTCTGGCAGGTCAAACGTCAGGCCCTTCTACGGGCCTCCTCTCGCACCACAGTCCAGGCTGACAGGTACCGGAGACCTGCGCCCATATTTAAGCCGGGTGACAGGGTTTGGTTATCTGCCAAGTACATTCATTTCAAAGTGCCCAGCTACAAGTTGGGTCCTAAGTATTTGGGCCCTTTTGTGGTATTTCGGCAGTTAAACCCGGTGTCCTACAAGCTCCGCTTGCCTCCCACTCTGCGTGTCCCGAACTCCTTCCATGTTTCGCCCCTCAAGCCTGTGGTGCTGAATCGCTTCTCCGGTGGCCGACTCTGATAACATCTTTGAGGTCAAGGAGGTGCTGGCGGAGAAGACAGTGAGGGGGAAGCGGTTCTTCCTTATCGACTGGAAGGGGTTCGGGCCTGAGGAACGTTCGTGGGAACCTGAGGCCAACCTGTCTCCGGACCTCCTTGCTAGGTTCCCAAAAAAAGAGGGGGAGACCTAAGGGGGGGGGGTACTGTCATGGGGGAAACAGGCACCGCTGCGCCCTATGGCCTCCCCCATGCCCGCAGGGGTCCTGGCGCGGGTGCCGCGGGTGCCGCCTCCCCCGCTCCCCGGCGTTCCACCATGGGCCCCTCTTTTGCGCCCGCGCGGGGTCCACCGCACATTAACAGGCCAGCGCCCATTTGGTTATCCCGGTGGAACCGCTTTCCTTCTTTGCTGTCTGTTTTCCCTGGCCAGTCCACGAACCTTCCGTTTCCGCCTGCCCTGACCCCCTTTCTGAAAACCCCTGCCCCCGACCTCGCCTGTACTGCCCGGGTTACGTTTCTGTACCACGCACCACCCCGTCCGCCATCGCTAGCAAGTCATGTCAGGGGTAACGACCTGGTAGCCTCACGCCGCAGCAAGTCCATCCCGCTTTGCGGCGGGCTCTGGTGAAAACCGGGGGCTACTTAGACTCCGTTCCCTGGCGTGGCTTACACCAACGCTAGCGGTGGTCCAGCGAATCCACCATACCCGTTACACCATCCCAGCCACACTCTTCTTCCAGTTACCTGCACTGTGCCACAGTCACACTCCTCCCCCAGTTCTGTGAACTTGTTTCCGCAGACGGCTGGAGCTACAATATTCTTATTATTGGGCTTATTCAACAAACACTTTGATAAAGGATTCAGTAAATATGTCTTAAGGTCGTTCAGGCTGCAGATGCTGAAATGGTCAGCAACATAATTGCAAAGAGAGAGAGGATAGTAAGACAATTAATGGAACAGATAGAGGAAAAAGCAGATAATTCATTTAGAAATTAAGTGGTATATTATTCAATGTATTAACACTATATGAAAAACATAACCAACTAAGTACTTAGGGCCACATGTATGAAAACTGTCTAGGTCTAAAACTCACTTTGGTGCCCATAGCAACCAATCTCGTTTTTCCAGAGCATTATATGAAATGAAAGGGGCGCTCTGATTGGTTGCTGTGGGCACCAAAGTGAGTTTTAGACCCAGACAGATTTTAGACATGTGGATCTTAGTTACTTTATAATGAGTACCCACTACTGCGGTTGCCAGCATTTAGAATTTTAACTTTTGACTCTGAGGGAGACTGTACAAGCAGTATTCCAGTTTCTCTTCCCATTGTGGCCATTGTTCATCACAGAGGCACACACTGTATCATTTTTTTTTTTAATTATTTTTTAATTATTCTGTTGCCTAAGAAAATAATGACCCAGTTTTTCTGAATATATTAATTCAAATCCTTAAAGGGGATTCCTATCTCTGACACAAAGGCATGTCCACAGGATTCGGCTATCCACGGGGGCCAAATTCTGGGACTTGCACCTATCTCAAGAATAGAGGTCTTCTTATCCTCTCATCCGTACCACTGAGAACAGAGAGGTGGCAATGCATGGGTGACACCCTCCATTCACTTCAATAGGAGTTCTGTGTACAACCAAGTAAGTCTGTGCAGGACAGATGCAGCTCCCAGACATTTAAACATACCTCATAGAGTCTCATAGATTGTAAGCTCTGTAGAGCAGGGGCCTCACACCTTGTGTCTGATCAGTTAGTATTTTTTTTACTATGTAATGTTTTTTTTGTCTGTACTTATACCCTCTATGTTGTAAAGTGCTGCGGAATAAGTTGACGCTATAGAAATAAAGATTATTATTATATCTGTAACAGCACTGGTGGACTCCAAACAACAACGAGCAACGCAAGAAGTGCAGCAGCAGTTACAAGAAAAGGTAACATGAAGCATGTCAATAAAGACTCACTGCTAAATGATTTGGTAAACAGACAGTGAGCGGACGAAGACAGATGCACAGATTTGAGTAGATTTAAATGCAGTTACACCTGGAATGGAAGTAAGAGTATGTTCACATGGCATAATTGCGGAGCGTAATTACGCCCCGTAATTACGCTGGGACTTCGGTAGCTCATGCCGACTCGCTCGCCGGCCACATAGACATTCATAACCAGCGGCGCCTATTCACCGCTAGTAATTGACATGTCACTTATCTCCCCCCGCGGCGTATTGTACGAGCGGGGAGAGGATGTGTAATCCATAGTTCTCTATGAGAACTATGGATTACCATAATGACTGGGACGTATCTCGCCCCGGATTGAGCGCAGTACGCCACGAAAACATATTTAAGTATATATATACAATAAACGTATAAAAGTATAAAAGATAAAAATATTACCCTCACAATTTTCCCCCTTTGATCAGATATGTGTAATCAGATCCAGTGTCTTTTAGGTTTTTTTTCTGAGTAAATTCTCATGCAGCTAATCTGCACTGCCAGACTTTCTATTTACAAGTTACTCAGGAAAAAGGATCGTCTACACATATTAAGCTCATCAAACATAATGAGGTTGTTTGTACCCTGAAGAGAAGATATTATATTTCCCTAAGTCACGACGAGATACAACTATTTGCTTCTTTGGTTTTCTGCAACATCTGCCTATGACAAGCATTAAACATTGATACATACATATATTATTAATATTAGCAATACACCTTGCATGATCATCTGTAATATTCCTGTCAGCCATCCACCTAGGCCTCTGAACCAATTTGCTGGGTTTAAAAATGAAAAGGTATCCCCCTGTCACGAATCCAACCTGGATGGCTGGAAACATGCGGGTATGGGCGGATCCTCTGGGCCCACCGCAGACCAAGATGGTAGATGCAGGTGGTGCAGGTGCAGGTCTGGGTTGACGGTACAGGAACGGAGACAGGCACCGCAGGTGTAGCCGTTAAACGTGTACACAGTCCAGGTGTAGCTGGTGAACGTATACACAGTCCAGATAGGTAGCAGACTACTGTATGATTCCAGGTAACAGCAGGTATAAGCCAAGCAGCAGGAATAGTCAAGCAGGTGCAGCGGCAGATGTACAGCAGGTAAACGTGCAAATGAGCGTAAAGGAGAGTCAGCAGCAGTACAGCAGTGTAATGGTTCGGTGGATTTGCTGAACCACCGCAAGCGATGATAGCTAAGCCACGCCAGGGAGCGGAGTCTAAGTAGCCCCCGGTATTCGCTAGAGCCCGCCACAAAGCGGGATGGAGTTGCTGCGGCGTGAAGCTACCAGGTCGCTAACCCTGACGTGACTTGCTTGCGATGGCGGCCGGGGTAATGCGTAGTACAGAAACTTAATCCGGAGACATAGTCGGGGACATGCAGGAGGTCAGGGCAGGTGTCAGAGGTTCGTGGTCAGAGACAGGCAGATGGTCAGGGCAGGCAGCAAACAGGCAAGGTCAGGAAACGTAGCGGAACGGACTGGTACACGGGTAATCAATACGGAACTCCAACACTCTCAAGACTTTCTAACGCACACCAACAAACTGGCAGAGAGTGCAGGGGGCGTGAACCGGGATGCTGGCCCTTTAAATCCAGACCAGTCGTCGCGCGCGCCCTAAGCAGCGGGTCCGCGCAGCCGCTGGGACAGGCAGAAGCAGGAAGCACAGGAGTGCGGACGGGTAAGTGAGGGGCTGGACACGGGCAGCCGCGGCACCCGCGCCGGACCCCCTGCGGGCAGGGGGGGGCGGCCGTGGGGGGCGACGGCACCCGCGCCAGCCCCCATGACATGCAGCTAAGGTGTCAAACGCGTGTGCTGGAAGACAACAACGAACTGACACCAGGCTAAGGCAGGAAGCTCCTTCAGACAGCAGAGGTCACAGGTCCATGGGCTGGACCAAGGAGCACTGATCTCTAAATAGAGTGTAGTGCCGGGCGCACGCCCCTAGAGGGAGCACGTGTGCGCACAGGACGCCAGGGAGTTGGAAGAAGCAGAGATGGTAAGGCTTCAGGAGTGGCAGGAGCCAGGACAGGTGCGTGCAAAGAGACAGGGACACCAGGGAATGTCGTAGCAGCGGCCGGGAGACAGGAAACACAGGCACGCTGTCGGTCCATAGCAGGGGCCGCGGCGTGAACCGGGAAAGTACCCCCCCCCAAGCTCTCCCCTCTGGGCTAGCTGGGTACCCACAAAACGCCTAGGTGTAACCCCTTCCTCCTCGGTATCCCAGGCACTGTCGTCAGAGGAGGTGTCCAGGGAGTCCCGGAAAATTTCTTGGACCTGGGGAGAAGAAGCAGAAACAGGGGGCAGGGGGTGGGGTTAGTGGGAGTCAGAGGTGTCTTTGCAGACCAGATGCTCTTCTTGCAGATGTGAATCTTCTACCGGCACAGCAGAACAAATGGGCAGAGAAACGGGAGGGCAGGGCTGCTCCAGATGGGTGGGCTTGAGGCAGTGAGAGTAGCAATGCTTGCCCCATTGAACGACTTTACCCGTTCTCCAATCCAGGGATGGGCTGTGAAGCTGGAACCACGGAAGCCCGAGCAAGACTGGAGCAGACGAACTTGGCAGGACACAGGATATAGAAGGAGATGTCCTCTTGGTGGGAACTTCCAATTTATAGAGAAACAGGCTGGGTATGGAACTGGACTGGCTCCTTCAGGATCTCCCCGTTGATTGAAGAGAAACGTAGGGGCTTCTCAACACGGGAGACAGGCAGGCAGAACTTCTCCTGTAGAGACAGATGGATGAAGTTCTCGGAAGATCCGGAGTCCAGAAGAGCAGGAACCTCGGAAGCAGCACCAGACGAAAAACGTAGGGTGACTGGAGTGGTCAAACGGGGAGCAGGCACACCATTATTTAGGGTAACTTCACCCACAACACCACGGTACTGAGGTTTCCGGGGCGCAACTAGGCAGACTGGGCAGTTCTTCAGGTAATGACAGCCACCACAGTACAGGCACAGGTTTAATCTGCATCGACGGGCGTGTTCCTCTGTGGAGAGATGAGTGCGTTTCACTTCCATTGGCTCATCTTGGGGGAACGCAGGTGCCAGATGAAGTTGATTCGGGGTTTCCGGTACAAAGCGTGGAGGCTTGTGAGGCCGGGTGGACGCTGGCTGCTGGCGTAGCTCAAGCTCCCTCTCAGCAAAATGGATGTCGATCCGGGTAGCAAGAGCGATGAGGTCATCAAGGGTGGTAGGTAAGTCACAACCAGCCAATTCGTCCTTGATGCATCCATCGAGGCCCCCCCAGAAGGCAGCAACGAGGGCCTCGTTGTTCCTGGCAAGCTGGGAGGCCAGGGTACAGAACTGGATGGCATACTGTCCCACAGTAGAATCGCCCTGATGGAACCGGAGCAGAGATGAAGCGGCAGATGTGTTGCGCCCAGGTAGCTCAAAGGTTTTCTTGAAGGCACTCAGGAACTCCTGGAGGTCCCCTGTCAGCGGATCCCCTCTCTACCAAAGGGGTGAGACCCAGGCCAAGGCTTCACCTGACAGCAGGCCAATGATGAAGGCCATCTTGGCCCGGTCGGAAGAGAACTGGTGAGCCAGGACCTCAAAATGGATGGTGCACTGATTGAGGAAGCCGCAACACGTATGGGGGTCTCCAGAATAACGGGCAGGCAGAGGCAGGTGCAGACTGGGACTGCACATGGCAGCAGGAGGTGGAACCACAGCAGGGGGCGGAGCAGGTGCAGACAAGACTTGGTCCAGACGTGTGGTGATGTTCTGCAGCTTTTTTAAACAATTGCTCCAGGTGGACGCCATGACGGTTCACCCCGGCTACCAGGTCAGGCAGAGTCACTCCGGCGGGATCCATAATTTATGGTCAGTTCGTACGGTCACGATTCCAACCTAGATGGCTGGAAACGTGCGGGTATGGGCGGATCCTCTGGGGCCACCGCGGGCCAAGATGGTAGATGCAGGCGGTGGGTAGCCGAAGTGCAGTTCTAGGTTGACGGTACAGGAACGGAGACAGGCACCACAGGTGTAGCCGGTAAATGTGTATACAGTCCAGGTGTAGCTGGTGAACGTAGGCACAATCCAGGTAGGTAGTAGACTACTGTATGATGCCAGGAATAGCAGGTATAGGCCAAGCAGCAGGAATAGGCCAGCAGGTGCAGCAGCAGATGTACAGCAGGTAAACGTGCAAATGAACGTATAGCAGAGTCAGCAGCAGTACAGCAGCTAAGGGGTCACGCTCTTGTGCTGGAAGACAACAACGAACTGACAACATTTTAAGGCAGCAAGCTCCTTAAGACAGCAGAGGTCACAGGTCAATGGGCCGGACCAAGGAGCACTGATCTCTAAATAGAGTGCAGTGCTGGGCGCGCGCCCCTAGAGGTAGCACGTGTGCGCACAGGATGCCAGGGAGTTGGAGGCAGCAGAGATGGTGAGGCTTCAGGAGTGGCAGGAGCCAGGACAGGTGCGTGCAAAGAGACAGGGACACCAGGGAATGTCGCACCAGCGGCCGGGACACAGGAGACACGGGCACGCTGTTGGTCCATAGCAGGGGCCGTGGCATGAACCGTGACACCCCCCAGCATGAGTCCTCCTTCACTTGTTGTTTCTTCAACCAATCATCACTCATTTCTGCAATTTTATTCAAGTCTGCCCTTATCTGCAAATAACCTGCTGGGTCAAAGTAAAGACAACACGCCGCGCCTATAAATAGGCAAAAACCACCTTCCCAAGAAGTAAGAAAGACTAAAACTATAGTATGTTGATTAGTTACTAAGATCACCTGATATGGCTGAGCACTAGTACGATTCTGTAGGCCTATAATGTCCCAGATCATGTCATGTAAGTAATCTGTGGCCTCTACTAACTTATCCCAAGTTTGCATTACCATATGATATAGAAATAAAGTACCTATACCCATGGTAACTAAATGAGATTTCCCATTTCTCCTTGGTTTGTTATCTGCTGCCCTTTTATATTATGTATGTCTGGTTATATTGTTTATGTCTACATCTTTATGGGGGACTAAGAAGGTAGAAGGTGACAGCCTAGCTATAGTGCGTGTTCCTTCTACTCCAAAAGGAATCCATTTATATGCAGAATTTCCACATACATAATACATGTCCTCTGGTAAGTCTTTCAGATATGTGAACCCATGTAACAGATTTCTTGCTATATTAAAAAGGGAGCATTGTTTTATACACACATTCATCCCTTTTCCTTTTACTACCCCCAAATCCCCCAACCCGTTTCCCAAATCCACATTCAAAATCATTCCCTTTATCTTGAGGGCTTGTTGCTAAAAGTCCCTTTCCCCAAAGCAGTCACTCATCACCATCTCCAAAAGGGAAGTTTTATTCCCTTCCCCTTTTTGGATCTGGTTATCTACTATAAAAAAGTATCTTACCTTTACATGGGTTCGTACATTATCAAAATGGGGGACTTACCTATTGACATTTTTAGTTCAGGACCCCAATATTTTTCCTAACTCTACTATTGGGACTGGTACTTCTTAAACCCCAAAACCCTCTTTACTAACACCCAACTCTGACCCTTTTTTTGTATGTGTTGTGAGGTTATTTGGGAAAAAAGGGTGAATGTGTCCATCCTGCATGGAAAGTGTACCCCATGGTTTTCCTCGTTGTCCATATTCAGTGGGGGCAGTCCCATCTGGGGGTAACAAGACATTTTTGACATTTCTTCCGGGTTTAAAGGGTTTGCTAAAAAGGGATGTCCTTGCATTTGGGGGGGGGTTTTTCCCGTCACTTTATTTTGTGTCAGAATTTTCTACAAGTAAATCTATAATGTTTATGAGTTGCAGGAATTATTTCCTATGGTTTGTTCAGCTTATTGTAGTGTGTAATTCCCACCCATGGGAGTCAACAGTAAAAAATAAACAGCGTTTTCCATTTTTTTTAATCACGGGGGGGATGATCCTTTTTAGTGGGGTGGCGTGGACCCCCGTTGTTTTTTCCCCCTTTGTTTCACCCAGGTCCCCGTTGTCAGCAGAATTTGGGAAGGGGGCCTCTAAGAGGTTTTAATGCTCCTTTCACATGTTTTTAAGACCACCCAGTCACTTGGCTCAAGGGGTTTTGGGCAGATCACTGCTTGGTCTGGGAAGGAATAAAAACTTGTTTTGTATGCTTTAATGTTTGTGCAGGGTCTTCTTACAAAATCCTGTATACTGTATGTTGCTCTGTTAGACATGGGGAAAAGAGTCTGTCTTGGAATACCAAAAAAGATCTCAAGGGGGATAGCTTTGTTTTTCAGCGAGGGGGTACAACGAATGAGAACAAAGCTATGGAAAAAATTGGCCATGGTTTCCCGTTTCCCCACAGTTTTTTAAATTTAAGCTTTAGAGTTTCCCTTTAACCGTTCTATTTTCCATTTCTTGAGGATGGGAGGGAAATGAAAGGCCTGTTCTATCCAAAGGGATTTTCACTTCCCTTCATGATTTTCCCCCCTTTAATGTGTTTCTATCATCTCTATTGTTTCTAGGGGCCCCAAATTGACAAATAAGTTCCCTTTAATTTAAATTTTGGGTGTTGCTTTTTTGTTGCTTTTGGGGGACTGGTAGGCTTAGGCCATCGGAAAAGAGGGCTACGCAACAAGGGCAATTTAATATCCCAAATTTGGGAAAATTGTATATGTCTATTTTTCATCTGGAAAGGGGTATGGTGGTTGAGGCGTGTGTTTCTGTGGGGGGGTTTTTCTACTTTACCCCTATTGTGCTTTGCACATATCATACAGGCTTGAGGTATTGGCTGCGGCTGTACTAAAGCCGGAGCAACCCAATGTTGTTACTAGCGAACACATAGCGGTCTTGGAGGGGGGTCAGCCCCTGGGTGTTGGGCCCTCTTGGGGGAAAAAGGCTCGTGGGAGCAAAGCTTTTTGCCCACTTCCCCAAGGGCCCCCCTCATTCAAAGGGCTCCCCCGTTTTTCCCCTCTCACTTTTGCCTTTTGAGCTTTAATTGAGGGGCGTAGGCACAGGGAACAGGGCCTATGGTGGACACGCCTTGAATTCACAAAATCCTTAACCCCAGGCTTTATGGCAGCCAGTTTTGCCGCTTATCTCTCTAGATTTCCCCCGCTTCGGGGGGTGCAATTTTTTTTGTTGCCCTTTACCTTAATTATTCCAAACTCGTAGGCAATAACGGGGTTTCCTTGGGCCTGACACTTTCTGCATTCTTTATGGGTTTACCTTTTATGTTAGAAATGCCCGGGTTCTCCCTTGGGCCAAATCAGGCTATTTCCAAATGCATAGTGTGATTGTGATTGTTTGCAGTCTTACCCTCGGCCGCTTTACATGCCTATGTGAGTGCTTTCAACTCTGCTTATTGCGCAGACAAATGCGGTTGAAGTGGTTCAGCTTTTATAACCTCGTGTTGTGTGACCACTGCATATCCGGTATGATACCTGCCGTCTTCCTGGTACCTGGATCCATCAACAAAAAACTCAAAATCTGGATTAGTAATTGGGAAATCTTTTACATGGGCAAATCCTGAGGTTTCTTGTGCCATCAGGGCCACACAATCATGTTCTTCCTCATTTATACCATCCACTTCCTCCCCCTTTGGATCTAGGTTTAAGCGCAATAGAGTAGCAGGTTTCAAGGTTTTACATCCAGTCAGCGTGACATTTGGGGGCATCAATAATGCACATTGCAGGCGTAACTGACATGCCATAGAAATATGTGTTGGTTGTACCTGAGACAGAATACTATGTATGTCATGTGGTGTGAATATTGTAACAGGGTAATCCAGTACAATCTCTGAGGCTTTGTGTAGAAGTACTTTTACTGCAGTGACTACCCGTATGCATGAGAGGGCTCCTCTCACCACTGGATCTAATCGAGCTGAATAATACGCTATTGGTCTCTGCTGTGTGCCATGCGACTGTGCAAGGACTGCCGTGGCAGGACCAGCCATTTCAGTGGAGTACAGTAAAAACGGCTTGTCATAATCAGGGGTGCCCAAGACAGGTGCAGAGGAGATTAACAACTTCAAGGTTTGGAAATTGTTAAGTGCCTCTTCTGTCAGCTTAAATGGCTGTGTGGTCAAACACTCATAAAGAGGTTGCATATACAGAGAAGCAGAGTGTATCCAAGGTCTTCAACATGATATTAGACCTAGAAATGTCCAGAGCTGTGCTAGATTCTTAGGAGGAGTCAAGTCCTATATGATCTGTATTCGTTCTCTGGTCAGGTGCCTAACACCAGCTGATAAACAATGCCCCAAAAAGGTAACTTTTCTTTGTACAAATTGTAACTTATCCTTCAACTCTTTGCAGCCTTGTTCAGCTAGAAAACATAAGAGAGATTGTAGCCTCTTCACACTCTTTCTCTGTGATTGAACAAATCAGTAAGTCATCAATATATTGCAACAATATTGTCCGTGAGTCAGGTGGTGTCACTGTTGCAGCATGAAACAGAGCGCTGTATATTGGTCGGGGGGTTCTGTGCCCCTTGGGGTAACACGGTCCATGCATATTGCCTTCCTTTAAAAGTAAATGCAAACAGGTATTGGCAGTCTGGATGTAAAGGTACACTGAAAAAGGCATTTGCGAAATCTACCACTGAAAAGTGAGTAGCCTTATTGGGTACTTCAGCAAGTAAAGTATGTGGATTTGGTACAACTGGAGCGAGTAACTCTGTAATGGCATTTATAGCCCTTAAATCATGCCCCATCTGGTATGTGATAGGGGTACCTGGGGCTCCCTTCGTTTTCACCGGATACAATGGGGTATTACATGGAGAGGAGGTGATCTTCAGTGCTCCTGCTTCCAGAAGCTCTACAATTATCTGACCAATGGCTGCTTCTTGTGTTGGGCTAAGGGGGTACTGTGCTATGCTTGGTAAAGTAACACCTGGTTTGATTTGTACTTTACAGGGGTCACCTTTAATCTGCCTACGTCTGTTTTTCTGGATATTGGCAGTGTTTGACCTGTATGCACAGAATCTAAATACACACAGGCATTTAGTTTACACATGTGACTGTTCCATCAGAACTGAAATGTATATGAGCTTGTAAAACCTGAAGAACATCTGCTCCCAAAAGGTTTACAGGGGCTGTGTCACTGACTAAGAACCGTGTGAGTATCTTATGTGAGGATGGAACCCTCCCATCTCCTGTGTGTATCTCAGCATGTATTGGTATAGTCAGGGGCGTGTCTATGGCATTTCCATCTACACCCGTGCAAGTCATCAGTTATCTCATAGGGAAAAATATCATTTATGTGCATGACTGATTTAGCTGCACCAGAATCTAAGACAAAATCTAATGTTCTACCTTCATCCAGAGTTACCTGCACCATAGGTGCTGGTCCAACAGAAGAAGAGACTTTTACTACATGCACATTGTACCCTGGCTTGCTGACTTCCTATTGTTCATGTACTTAGGCCTCTTCAGGAGGTGGAGGCATCTGGAGGGGGGGGGGGGGGGGGGCGGTAAAGACATAGTCTCCATACATGCCCTGGCTTCCCACATCTGAACAAATTATCTGTCTCCTCCTTGCTCTCTGGCCCCTCCTCTCTCTGTTTTTGATAAACAAATTGTCCCTTTAGGCCTTTTTGCCAGATCTGTTCTAATCCTTTTGCTACTTGTAATAAAATTTTGGGTCCATAAACGCCTTTTCTGTCTACCCCTGGTTACCCATCCCTTATAGATCTTTGTAGTCCATCTATGAAAGCTGTACCCAGTATCCTAACGTCCAGCTTCACTCTTGGGGAGTACCCCATGTCTGTCCATTTCATCTGTAGCCTAGCAAATAAATTATCAATGCTTCTCCCTTCCCTTGGGTCACATCTGATAAATTTACTGACTGCTCTGCCTGCTTTTCCTGTGCCCAAATTGCTTATTAGCTGACAATATTCCTCTCCTGATGATCCTGTGTGCAACCACCCCCAACCCTTTTTTCCCTTGGAATTCATCGTAGTTTTGTGGGGTTCAAATACTTGTTTAAGAATGTGACTAGTAGAAGCATCTACTAGTAAGGGCCTCAAGATCCATCCATGTACACTTATAAGTGGCCTGGATCTTAGCTAACACCTTAGCATATTGTGTAGGAGATGTCTCTGGGTCAGGAAGCTGTTGACTCCATGGTTTATACTAAATCACCTGAACAGTCTGTGGCACTTGGTTAAGGGCCTGACCCTGTAGGGGCAATATCTGGTTCCCTCCCCCATTTCCCACATCTGGAGGCATAGCTTATCCAGATGTTGAGGAAACCTGTCTGGTACTACTGGTACTATTGTTGCCCTGCCACATATCTAGGATTGTAAGTGGTGTGGATATCTCTCCCAATAAGTTTTGTGCAGTGGTCACAAGGGGAGTATTATACCCCTGAAATGTAACAGGAGGAGCATTAGGTCCCACCTGACCCCCCAGTTACTTGGTTGCGAATCACTATAGGATATAGGCCAATTCTGGATTTTGGTTGGGGTGCCCCACAACTTACACAAGTCTCCATCAGGATTCTGAGTGTGGCATACTAGACAAGTCCATCCACTGGGTGTATTACAAGGTGGTGGCATTTTAATGGGAGGTTTATCAGTCTTATTCTCCTCTTTATTTTCATAATCATTATCATTGTAACATTCATACCTTTATACTCTTTCCTATAGTGGTCTCTCAAACATCTCCTTGCCATACTTCCTTAGACAACACTCTCCCTTTTCTCTGCTTCTTCAGACAAATTATTATCAGCCAACCATCCTCTATGATTCTTACGGAAAATTCTTCCATAAATCAACATCCAAACAGCCTTCTTTAGTTAGTCCTGCTTTCTTCAATAATTTCCGGCTATTCTTTACTGCTTGTTTTCCCACTCTTTCCTCTACAATTTCTATTGCAGTCTTTCCTTTTAGAGAGAATTTTTCACTGCCCAATGAGTTACCCATTACTCGTTCCAAATTCTACGGTGTCGTCACAGCAATTAGTTATCGTCCTACCTCTGATGTGGTTAGATTCAAAATTCTAAACCACTCATTCAGGTTCCTAACTATTAGTTAGCATCCTACCTCTGATGTGGTTAGATGAAAAATTCTAAACCACTCATTCAGGTTCCTGACTATTTCACAAAAATACCCTGGTTGTCCTACCTAAGACATATTTCAATAATCTTGTCTGTCTGGCTTAACCAAACGGACTGAAATAATTTCTCTAAACTTTCACTATTTTCTGCAATAACCACTATATGCTATCATAAAGAGCAGAGCACACTCATTGAAATCATGACAATCCTTAATAGCCTATTCAGCTCTATTCATTGATTCATGGAGGGATTCACTCCCCAATCCCTCAGGAATTTCCTGTGTTCACACTGCAGTCAGCTCAAGTGTAGGACTCTCAATTACCAATCTTTGTCACCTCTCATATCAAGCAAAGCAAACACAAGGCACAAATTCTTTATCATACAAATTCACTTAAACTCAATTGTCGCACAAAAGACTGTAGTGTAATCAGGGTAAAATCAATCTATTGATACCTCCCTTCAAGGGGAGTCTCTTTATCATATAATCCACAGTTCAGATGTGCTACCAACAACATTATCCTACCATGAGGATGTTGTTGGTTATTTTCTTTCACTTGGGGTGCCCATCAAGCAGGAAAGACTCTACGTGTCATCAATCAATGCATACACTCCCTTTCAGACACCCTCCTATTTTTTTTGTTATATTCAAATTTTTCCACATCCAATTTACATTCAATCATGTTCACTATCCAAACAGCACACATTTACATATATAATATTGAACCACGATCACATCATTTCATATTTTATCAAGGTCCTTAGGTCAGATGTCTATAGTGATCTGGGAAAAAACACCCGGACAGAGAAGCCAATACTTGAAGAGACAGAATATATATTTATAGTAAGCAAATATATTGCTTACCTTTTTGATTTGATGTGCAGCTGCTTAATCTGCTGTACAAGTATTGATCATCCCTTTTTGGTCCGGATGCCCAAATCGATTTTCTGTCGGGTTTTCAAATTAAAAATCAGTTGAAGATAAAAAAAGTTCAAAATTTATTCAATGCAAGCATTGGAAGCCACACAGTAACAGTCAAAAGCCTGAATAACCCATGTGTCTCTCTCCCAGACAAAGAAGTTTTCAAACTCTTATAACACAATATCTCCTCCTTCTTAATTCCTATATTTTGGTTTAATGTTATGGGTGTCGTCTTCTTACTGAAACAAAAGAGCTCCTTTAGTTTGCTCCCTGATGAATGGCTCCTTTGGTCAGCCACATGTGCTACTAATTATCTTGAAGCCAGAATGCCTCACTGAGGAAGGTGCCCTAATTAACATTCCTTTCTGCTGAGATCTATGCATCCTGCTCTTATGGACTGACTAAAACATATTTAAGTATACATATAATAATTGTATAAAAGTATAAAAGATACAAATATTACCCTCACACAACCAATCATGGTTCCCCTTTCATTTCTTCAGAGCATTATATGAAATGAAAGGGGAACGCTGATTGGTTGCTATGGGCAACAAGAAAAGTCTTAGACCAAGACGGTTTTCAGACATGTTCCCCAGTGTCTTTCCCTCAATTATGTCCCTCAGCTAGCAAAGTCCAAAACTAGGTCAAACGAGACTGTGACAACAAACAAGATATTTCAGCCTGACACAACTGTACTGACAGTAGAAAAGACAGAACAATCCAACAACTCAGAACTAAATAGGATCCAAACTTCTATACTCTGTACAGAGACCTAATAAGCTCAGGTGCTTGGCCAGGTCAGCGGGATCCTGAGTATTTGCTATGCAGCCACTCCAAACAAACACAGACCAGACAGATATAACACAGAACTTATAAGCAGGATTGGATGAAATGGCAAGAGAGATCCTGCCTTATGTAACAATATCCTTTAGATATGCCACAAATGTCCAAAAGGGAACTACCCCTTTAAGTTACAAACATAAACCACATATTAGGTTATTAATATAATGGGCTAAACAGTTACTTAAAGTTGTTATTCAATGAGGACATCCCTTTGTGTTTGCCTTAATGAGCTTGTAGGCAACATAGAGAGGGGGGTGCCTCTTTAGGTCTAACTTTATTAACCCAGAGAAAGAGGACTCTTATGGAGGATTGAGACAACCATATATTATTGGCTGATTCTTCATTTGAATAGACACTATATAACACTACAACAGCAGGAGAGATGTGTAGTTTTTTCCCCAATCAGTATCTGGTAATCGTTGGGAGGTTCAGCCGTCTCTTGGTATAGATCTAATTGTCAGTGGGTATGCATTTAGGAGGAGTTGATGTTATCCATTTAAAGTCGACTTGGTTCAATTGTAAATCTGAGGCAACAACATGCTTGGGAAGATTAAACTAGGGGCAGAGAACTGTGGATTACGCCTCCTCTCCCCACTCGTACAATACTATCGTACTGTATGCGTGGGGAGATAAGTGATATGTCCATTACTTGCTGCGAATACGCTCTGCGAGTAATGACGCGGGACTACACGCTGGTCAGCGTGACTCCCAAACACCCGGCGTAATTGCGGCCGCACTGTACGCCCCGCAATTACGCCATGTGAACATAGCCTAAAGAGTACCCATCACCTTTTTTTATTCAAAAATCTAGAAACTGTTTAAAAACAAATAAAGTATTTAAATAGAAGTAATTTAAAAAATGAACATTTTCTTGTTTGTTACCACGTGTGTCTTGTGCCTTATGTAAATTACCCAACTTCATGCTGAAGTCGCCGCCAAGGAGCTCCCAGCATGCCCTGCTCATGTGATGTCACACTCCCATAATCCCCAGTGGCACAGACTGCCAGGGATAGGGAGAAACATAGAACTAGACTAATGTGTTAGGGTATGTTCACATGGCGTTATTGCAGTGCCCATTTCGCCGCGTATTTGCGCTTTATACACGGTGAAATGCGCGCCCCAACTATGGTAATCTATAGCTCTCATAGAGAACTATTAATTACGCCTCGTCTACCCGGGTGCACAATATGATCGTATTGTACGCGAGGGGAGAGAAGTGACATGTCAAATGTTTGCGGCGTTTACACGCCGATGACAATGCATGTGAATGGGGTCGGCACCCCTGTCCTTGGAGGTACGCGCTGATTAGCATGTGCTTCTAAAACACACAACGTATCGTGGCGCGTACAGTATGTGCCCCAGTACGCCGTGTGAACATACCCTAAGTCTGTGAGGTTCAGTGCGAGATGGCAGGGGCTGAACTGCTGCTCTGAAAGCTTAGGAGGAGGCTCACCAGTTCAGTAACCCCGCGGCCCTTCTCTGAACTTTTCTATTACTGCGGCATAGAGGTAGATGCACAGGAACAGGGAATCTTGACTCCTCTGCCAATTTTTATGTAAGCAAAGTGGTGAGAGAGGCAGCAGCTTTCCCTGGGCAGGGGACATACCAAACTACAGCAGGCTGGCTGTGTACTGTGCTCATCTGCAGAACCTCCATCCCCATCTCCATGCAGTGACAATACACACACCTGCTGGACCCCCTGCCTATCCCCTCACACACACTACTATCACTGAAGGGGTTTGCTGCTTGAACAGCTATAAACATGTGTACAGATATAACAAATAAATGCATGCAGGGTACATGTACATTAAGGTTTATAAGTGTGTGTATATGTGTGTATTGTAAGCAACCAGCAGGAAAGATAGTGGATGGAAAGTTTGTCTCTAGTGTTCTGCTGCAAACAGTAGGGAAGTTCCAGGGATGTCAGAGAGGCCGATCCAGGGACAGCCTGGTCTTTTCAAAACAGCAGAATGGCAGCAAGAAAACTGCATAGTGGGGCACCAAGGAACCGGACCTTGGTGGGGAAAAGACGCAGTTAGATAGAACCATAGGTTACTTATGTTTTGTATTTTAGTTTAGGTGCTGTGCGCTTTATTGGGGCTGCTTTTTCTGAATGGCTGTAGGGGGGGGTGGGGCCATTCACCCCTCCGGTCCGGATTCCCGGTATCCCGGTCCTCATTACCTTCATGTTGGGGTAATGAGGACCTGTGTCGACTATTCACATTAAAAACTGAGGACCTCGGTGTATCATCCTCAAACCATGGATTGGTCAAGAGATTCAATAAAACCCTTAAAGGGGATGTTGAGAAAGGTGGTAGAAAGGACGGGGGGACTGTGATTTTGCTGCCATCCCTTTTTCCCCACAGAGAGGTTCCTCAATCCCCCCAAGGTTTTCCCCATTTGAATTGTTTAGGGGAGCCCCTGGGGTATGCTGCATCCCCAAAAGAGCTGGGAAAGTGAGGTACCCCCTACAAAAGTATTTAAACAGCCCCATCAGCCGAGTAAAGCCCTTTTTAAAGGAGGACCTGCGGAGGGGACAGGGGTCACAGAGTCGGGTATACAAAAGGGCCTAGGTTAGGCATTTAACCCCGAGATCGGTACTGGTCTTGGTTTCCCCCAGCTGAGAGTAAGTTCCTGGCTAATGGCAGGGGCCTTTGAAGGGTAGAGAGAGTTTGGGGAGGTGAACTATAAATACTCGCCCGGGGGAAAAACCTTTCAATTTACACAAAAAATAAAAAAGCCTGCCATGACAGAGAAGCCCCGGTAGTGTCCCTACAGCCCAAATGGGAAACCCCCTCAGATTTGGGGGGGTTTATAGGGGGCGCCCGTCCCAAAAATCAAAAACAGGAGACCCGGGGGGTTGTTACAACGTAACAGGGAAAAAACTTCCACCGACCTTCCGACACTATAGAGTGATGCAATGCTATTACGGACCCCGGAGTGAAAAATTCATGTAAAGTCCCCCCCGGATTCCGAAGCTCGGGGACCATCTCGGGGAAATAAGGGCATGTTGGCCTTGGGGTCATTTAGGAGTCCAAAAGTGGGTGGTCTAGCCCTATCGTATTGTGCCTAACCAAAGGG
The DNA here is from genome assembly GCA_025379985.1 of Phyllomedusa bahiana. Taxonomy (NCBI): domain Eukaryota; kingdom Metazoa; phylum Chordata; class Amphibia; order Anura; family Hylidae; genus Phyllomedusa; species Phyllomedusa bahiana. The sequence goes on along the minus strand of JAODAL010015343.1, from coordinate 352 downwards.
GCTTGGGGTTCTGCAATGATTCCCGCCCACTAAGAGGTTTCTAAGTGGGATTCCATCCGATGCCCCGGTTGGAGAACTGATTGAGGCTCGGGCACCAGGTACATAACAACAAGGGGCCTTTTAAAAAGGGTTACTGGAATTTCCCCCGTCAAAAAAGGCCAAGGAGAAAAATGCCTTCTCCCCTCCGGAGGGGCTATTCCCCTACCCAGGATGCCCTTTTGGGTTTCAAGGGGCCCCAGCTTCATTTTGAGGGAAGGATAAGGGTTTTAAAACCCCCCAAACCGGTAGCATTTCCCACCGGAGATATTGTGATTTCGTACTGATTGGGAAAACCCCTCTAAGCAAAAGGGGG
>JAODAL010015342.1:0-84232 GCA_025379985.1 Phyllomedusa bahiana | reverse complement strand
GGGACTTCGAGCCTTTTTCCTAAAGCAGGCAGTCCAGCCCCGGGGTTTTTTTGCCCTCTTTAAAAATTTCCGGGAAACCAAAAGGGGTTCGGGAAAAGTCCCGGAAAAGGGATGTGCTCCAGCCTACCGATCTTAAGGGTGGCCACAAATTTCCCCCCTTTTATCGCACACCCCCCTTGCCTGGCAAAAGGGTTCTTGTCCCCCAGCCAGCGTTTCGGTTTTCCGTTGCGGGAGAGCCGCCAAGCTCCGGGAACCTGTGTGGTGGGGGTTTCTCCAAGACAGATTTAATTTCAACACGGGGGTTTCTCTGGACACGTGTGCCCCCAGCGACCTTGGGGGAAAAACCCTGCCCCCTTTCCCTGCGGTTTTGAAGAGCGTGCGCCACCCCTGAACCCACCTTCACCCCCCAGAGACATCCCCCCCAGCCCCCATTTAAACGGGTCAAGAGTTTATAGGGGCCTTTGGGCCCCGTGTTTACTAGCCCCTTGGTGTCGGTGGCGATGGACTTTTCCCCGGCCACGGCAAAAACCCGGCCTTAAAATTTTTTAGATGAAACGGGGCGGGCCCGGGCGGGACGGCTTTTTCGGGCAAAAAAAATGCCTGCTCGGCACTGGAAATTGGGGGGCGGGAAAAGGGCCAAAGCCCGGGGCCGAAAACCCCCATCTGTGCCCAAACCAAAACCGGGAAAGGAAAAACTTTTCCCAAAGGGCCCAAAAACCCAGGCAATCCCCGACTTTCAGGTTTTTGGGCCCTTTGGGGGAGGGTTTTGGGGTTTTTTTTTAAAGTGTTTTCTTCTGCCCCCCAAACCTGGAAACGGGAACCCTGGCTCTAACGGGCCGCTTACGGCTTGAGGCCCAAAAAACTGGGGGGAAAAGGAAAAGGGGTAGGATGGGCCCCTCTGGTGGTGCTGGGTGAATATGGGGCGACGGTGGGGGCCCGAAGCGGAGGCTAAATCCCTGATCATGACCCCTGGGAAAAAACAGGGCGGGTTGAAAAACGTTTGGGTTTGGTGGGGGGTTAGGGAGGGGGGCCGGAAAGACAGAGGGGGTTTGACAGGGGTTTGGGAAAGGCCCAAGTTTTGGCCTCCTTTTTAAACCCTTAATCATTCACGGGCATTGGACTAGCCATTTTTTGGGGTTGGGGGGAAAAAACCCCCCTAAGGTTCTTGCCTCTATTTATCCCTTTTAAACGGGCAAAGGTTTTCATAGGGACTAAATGGGTGAACAAGGCTTGTCAAAAAAGGGCCCCGGTTGAGAGGCCTGGCCCTTTTTTTAAACGGCATAAGCAGAACCCGGGGGTTTGCGAGACCGTGGCTGGGGGAAATTTTATATCAGGGGAAATTCTGTACCCCCCTTTCCCTTTTTGAGGGGAAAACCCCGTACAAACCCCCCCCCATCGTCTTTCCCCCTCGTCCAGTGAGGGAAGCGCTCGGAAGCAAATTTTGGCTGAAAAGACCATTTTGGGAAATTCGGGGAAAATGTCGTCATCATCATCATAAAACACATTGACTTCATCGTCCTGACATTCTGCATCCAGGATCTTTCGGGGGTACAGCAAGAGGGGTGCAGGGCGTTTTCCGACCGGGCCCCGGGAATTTTTTTTCCGGGTTTGACCACTTCCTTCTCTCCTCTGATGGCATCAGTAACTGGGCGTCAGAGCAGAAAAAATCAACCTCTTTGGCCTCTTGATCTTTTACATGCCTTCTGACCCCAACCGCATTTTGTATCAAAGAGGGTCTTCAGAAAATGGATTATCCACAGTGGTGGGTACATGAGTTGACATTTGGGCTGCTTCAGGGTTGGACGGATGCTGATGACGACTTTTTGTGGCCGTGACTGGGGAGGACAGGGGGTTTAAGACTGCTGGTTTGCAGGTTGCTTAACCACTGAAGGACAGATTGGCGACGCTGTTCGTTACTGAGATTCACAGGGCCCCTGACGCAGCGATGACAGGCCTGACGGTCCTGCAACTGACGATCCGTTTGGCATGCGTGTTGTCGCCAGCACTGGAAGGAGCACCTTCTCTCGTACCTCTACCTCCATGTCCTACCACCCTCTTTGCTCGCTTACCACTTGAATTTCGATCCATGTTCAGAAATATAAAAATTTGAGAAGGTATGGAAAGTCTCTTATTAAAAGACGGCAAATCACAGCTATTCTCAAATCCCTCAAATCAAAACAAAATTGCTGGATTCAAATTTAACTGCAAAGTAGATCTATCAACAAAGCTTGACTGACCAAAAGTGAGAAAACACTGTCTGAAATGTATACGGATATTAAAAGGTATTTTTGGCACCTTTCAATTCACCTGTGGTGACTACAAAATTGCTGTATTCAAATTTAACTGCAAAGTAGATCTATCAACAAAGCTGGCCTGCGCCAAAGTGAAAAAACACGTATCTGAAATGTATTCGGATAATAAAAGGTACTTTTGGCACCTAACAATTCACCTGTGCTAACTACACAATTGCTGGATTCAAATTTAACTGCACGGTGGCTCTATCAACAAATCTGGACTGGGCAAAAGTGCAAAAAACACGTATCTGTAATGTATTCGGATAATAAAAGGTTTTTTTTGGCACCTATCAATTCACCTGTGGTGACTACAAAATTGCTGTATTCACATTTAAGTGCAAGGTGCCTCAATGAACAAAGCTGTAGTGCGCCAAAGTGAAAAAAACACGTATCTGTAATGTATTCGGATAATAAAAGGTATTTTTTGGCACCTATCAATTCACCTGTGGTAACTACACAATTGCTGGATTAAAATTTAACTGCAAGGTGGCTCTATCAACAAATCTGGACTGGGCAAAAGTGCAAAAAACACGTATCTGTAATGTATTCGGATAATAAAAGGTATTTTTTGGCACCTATCAATTCACCTGTGGTGACTACAAAATTGCTTTATTCACATTTAAGTGCAAGGTGCCTCAATGAACAAAGCTGTAGTGCGCAAAAGTGAAAAAACACGGATCTGTAATGTATTCGGATAATAAAAGGTATTTTTGGCAGCTATCAACCTGTGCTGACTACAAAATTGCTGGATTCTAATTTAACTGCAAGGTGGCTATATCAACAAAGCTGGAATGGGCAAAATTGAAAAAGAACACCTATCTGAAATGTATACTGATAATAAAAGTGGAGTTTTGCACCTAACAAAGAGACCTGCAGTTACTAGAAAAGATGTGTATCCTAATATAAGTTCAGGCTGCCCAATATCCAGGAAATATTTCAATAGAAAACTGTTAATAATAAAGCTATTGCAGTGCAATGTCTACACTAAGTCTTGGTGAACTTTATCCAGTGTTCTTTATAGAGCTTGTCTGTGTTCGCCCATGGGCCCCCCCCCTCCCCACTCAACCCCGTGACTTTACAGCGTTAGATGCTCCTTTAAAATTCTTACCTAATACATAAAATCTTCCAATCTTGATCTAACTAAGTTGTAAGGATCACAGCTAAGAGTAGAGCTTTCTCTGTGAAGAAATAGAATAATTTCGCTGAGCTCTTTGGACACAGGCAGAGCGCACGTCCTCCTGCTATGAGACGCTGAGAGACACTGATCATGAACAGGAAGGGCTGTTCTATGTAAAACGTGGTCATGTGATTTTTTTCTAGCCAATCGCAACCATACACATCCCAGTCATGACGTCGCCCCAACATTCACCCTGCTCTATTCTGTAAACTGATTTTGCTGGCCGCCAAAATGACAGGAAGCACCGAAAATGGCGCGATCTTAATAGTTTGATGCATAGATTTTAACCTAATTATCGCAGGGATCTGAAAATTTTCGATCAACATAAAAACTGTGGCCGATTTCAACTTTGTCGATAATAATGCTCAACACTAGTAAGAGTACAATCATTTTGTGCAGGCCAGTTTTTTTTTTTTTTTTCTGTTAAAACAATTCAAATCCAATGTCATTAGTTGATTTTTAATACATTTTAATTCATTATTTATTTCTTTAATGGAAGGGTACCAACAATTTTGTCCACGTGTGTAGAAGTCATATTAATACAGGACATTGATTCTAAATGCTTTAAAGCATGGGTTTTTAAACTCATTTTCACGGAGATCCAGATTGATACCATGGTTGCTCTCAAAGGGCACTTGGAAAGTGACTGGGGGACCTGGGTAGGGCTGCCAGAGCTCTGCCACCAGTGAGTTGCTGAATAGAGTGGTATGGAGGTGTGCGCTGAAATTCTGAATCCAAGATGGTGCCCACTCCTTGTGCCAGCGCCACTGCCTCTGCATAGCGCTATGTGCATCATGTCAGGAAAGTGAAGAGCTGGCCCTTCTGCATCCAGATCTTATCCTACTCATGGTCTTCTGTTTGACACATATGCTTTAAAGTAACAGGGAAAACATTTAAAATTGTAATTACTTTTCCTCCAGGTTTCTACCCAGTTTAATTCACCCACTTTTTATTTTTTATTTCTTTATTCCCCACTGCACCATTTTTTTCTAATATTATCTAATTCCTTAATAACTCCATAATATTAAAAATTTAATAATGTACATTCACTTTTTTCCTAGTATAGGCACATAGTTTATTAATTAAAAGATAGGATGTAGTGGTGGTATATAAATTGCAGCACCAATGAAGGTAGAACCTTAACAACAGCTATATAAAAAAAAATATACCTTCCGAATCTGCTTTGACACCATAATTCTGGCCCTTAATTTTATGATGCTAAAATGACTGTTGTAGCACTGTGTATGGAGAATCAGGAGGAATGACGGATGAGGGCCCCCATTTTAATGATGGGGGGGGGGTTCCACAGGTGGAACCTCCGGGGATCATACATTTATCACTTATTCTGTAATTATTATGGGATAACTACAAAAAAATACGGAAGTACCACCTCCAAAAATAAGAGGTCCGGCAATGTCCAGCAAAAATTCAAAAATTTGTTTGCATTACATCACAAAAAGTCCTTTGCTAACATGGCACGAGAGACCCACATGCAATACGAGAGCTCCTGATAGGTACAAATAAACTGCCTATGCGTTGCAGGTCAACGACCCTTAATCATGGCATGAAACGCCATGATTAACAGACCAAGAACAGCCAAGTACAGCACATGATTGTTTTATGACAGCCCTAAACAAAGGAATGGAGCGATATTGCACACGCCACTCCATCCATGTATTTTTGCAGTGAGGAGGAAGGAGACATTCAAAACCCCCATTTTAATGATTGGTTTGGGTCCCATTGTGAACTTCTCCTAAGGTGCCAGGAGAGAGAGAATGTTTATGAAGAGCTTCTAAAAAAGTAATTTTTCTGTTAACTTGACAATTTGAGCTGCATTCTCTTGCTTAAAGGGGTATTCCGGTTTCATGAATTAGCTTTAAAAGTATAGGCATGGGTAAATGAAGACTATTACCAAATACATTGCTGTTCTGACTTTGCTTCTCTTTAGAGAAACAGATCTTATTTTTATTTTTGTTAACATTGCATTATATCTTTTCATGGGACAACACTGGATATGACACTTTGATACAATGTAAAGTAGTGGACATGTTGGGCGACATGTATGAACGGGGCTGCGCCAGAAGTCTGGTGTCTTTTCAGCCCAACATCTAGCGCAGCCCCATTTGCGATAGTTTAAAATTGGCCCGTATGCCAATATCAAGTGCCCGCAGCACTTTCTAATTCGCCTGATTTCGGGGGGCGAGACGCATTAGAACCGTACAAATCTATAGATTTATAGCTGCGTTACGGCAATTCCAGGTACATTACTGAATTGATGTTTATGTGCTAGAATGCGCCTGATTTATGACCCGCAGTAGACCAGGTACATAAATCAGGTGCATTCTACAGTATTTATATGAGCAGAAAATTTGGCATTTGAACACCAAAAATCATACATGCCGCCCATTGTGCCCAATTTGCCATTTTCCCTCCATGGTGTCATATGACTCGTTAGTGTTACAAGGTCTCAGGTGAGAATGAGGAGCAGGTGTATTAAACTTTGTGTTATCGCTCTCACACTGGTCACTGGAAGTTCAAATGGCACCTCTTGGCATAGAAGTGTCTGAGGATCTGAAAAAGAATTGTTGCTGTATATAAAGATGGCTGAGGCTGTAAGAAAATTGCCAACACCCTGAAACTGAGATACAGCACGGTGACCAAGACCATACAGCGGTTTAACAAGACAGGTTTCTCTCAGACCAGCCTCTCCATGGTTGACCAAAAGAATGCAGTGTAATATCCAGAGATTGTCTATTCAAAATAGACATATGAGTGCTGCCAGCATTGCTGTAGAGGTTAAAGAGGTGAGGAGTTAGCCTGTCAGTCATTAGACCATACGCCGCACACTGCATCACATTAGTCTGCATGGCTGTGGTTCCAGAAGGAAACCTCTTCTAAGGATGATGCACAAGAAAGACTTCAAGCAGTTTGCTGAAGACAAGCAGACTAAGGACATGGATTACTGCAACCATATCCTGTAGAACATATCCTGCTTGATGACATCAAGATAAACTTATTTGGTTCACATGGTGTCCAACATGTATGACGGCAACCAGATGAGGAGTGCAAAGATAAGCGTGTCTTACCTACAGTCAAGCATGGTGGTGGGAATATCATGGTTTGGGGCTACATAAGTGCTGCCACATGTGGGGAGCTACAGTTCACAGACATAATAAACATGTATTTAAACATGTTTATTATGTCTCCCCGAAGCCATCTTTTCTCTAAACTGAACAACCCTTATTTTGCTAATATTTCTGGGTATTGTAGTCCACCCAGTCCTTTTATTATTTTTGTTTCTTGCCTTTGAACTTGTTCAAGTTCTACAATGTCTTTCCTGTGAATTGGTGGCAAAAACTGTACACAATATTCCATGTGTGGTCTAATCAGTGACTTGTATAATGGGAGAATAATGTTCTTATTATGTGCATCTATTCCCCTTTTAATACACCCTATAATCCTGTTTGCCTTGGCAACTGCTGCCTGATACTGGTTGCTACAATTAAGTTTACTGTCCACCAGGATTCCCAAGTCCTTCTCCATGTCACTTTTACCCGGCGTTTTCCGTTTAACATGTAATCATGGAATGGATTTTTCCTTCCCATGTGCATAACCTTGCACTTATCAGTATTAAACCTCATCTGCCACTTCTCTGCCCAGGCCTCCAACCTATCCAGATCCCTTTGTAATAACACATTATTCTCTATTGTGTGGATTACTTTACAGAGCTTAGTATCGTCTGCAAAGATCGATATTCTACTGTGTAATCCCTGTGTAAGATCATTAATGAAACTAAAAGAGGATAGTGCCCAATACTGATCCCTGTGGTACCTCACTAGTAACAGGGATCAGTCTGAGTATGTACCATTAATCATCACCCTTATTTTTCTATCACTGAGCCAGTTACTTACCCATTGACAAACGTTTTCCCCCGTCCAAGCATTCTCATTTTACTTACCAACCTTTATTGTGGCACAGTATCAAATGCTTTATAAAGATTTTGATATATGATTATATATATTTAATTCCCTTAGGACCCGGGGGTGTATACTATCAAGACCTGGTGATTTATCTATTTTAATCTTCTTAAGGTGGAGCTGCACCCACCCCCTTTTATTTTTATTACTAATTCCAAGCTCTCTATTTTTACTATCTTCCTCACTATGGGCAACATGTATGAACAGTGCTGCACCAGAATTCAAGCGTCTTTTGAGCTTGAAAACTAGCGCAGCCTCATTCGCTCTATTTTTAAACAGGTGCACTTCAATATTAGGTGCATTACAGAGCGCCCACGGCACTTTGTAATGCGCCTGATATCGGGGGCGTGCTGGAGGCGTGTCACACTACAACTGTACAAAACTACACATTTAACCCCTTAAGGACTCTGGACGTATGAGTACGTCCCAGGGTCCATAAGGGGCTTTGAAGGGGGATCGCTCCGCGACCCCCCCCGCACAGCCGGCGGGTGTTAGTGGCTAATCGCCGCTAACACCCGGCCGTTACAGCGCGAACGGGCAGCATCGCCCGTGCTGTTTAACCCGTCAGACACCGCGGCAAAGATGGCCGCGACCTCTGAATGAATTAAGATCGGTGCCCTGCACCGATCTTGAGGGTGATCGGCACCGTCGCAGCATAGATGCAGCGATCCAACCCCCGGACATGGCAGTGGGGAGTCTTGGGAAGGCTCCCGTCACTTCCATGTCCTGGTTTGCCCCACTTCTGTCCGCAGGAAGGAAGTAGGGAAACCGCCATCTTGGTACAGTCTAATGCATTGCCTATGCAACGCATTAGACTGTATTGACAATCTCGCCACCTAGTGGTCACGTACCATAGGTGGTCTCAATGTTAAAGTAAAAAAAAATAAAAATCAAGTTTTACAGTACAAAAAAAAAAGTATTAAAAGTTCAAATCACCCCCTTTTCCCCATTTTACAAATAAAGATATTGGTCGCACAAACTGGCGCCGCGGCGCAAATTTCAAAAATAGAAAAAGTTTGGAATTTTTTTATGGTACCAAAACATAACGGAAACCCTACATGTTTGGTATTGACGGATGCGTATCAACCTGTAGAATACAGATAACACATTGTATTGACCGAAGATTGAACGTCGTAAAAGCAAAACCCCCACAATCATGGCGAAAATACTTTTTTTTTTTCCACAATTTGTCACATTTGGAATTTTTTTTGCGGTTTCCCAGTATATTCTATAGTATAGGGAATAACACCATTAGAAAGTACATCTTGTCCCACAAAATAAAATCCCTCATGTGTCTATGTAGGTGGAGAAATAAAAAAGTTCTGGCTCTGGGAAGGCGAGGAGGGAAAAACAAACGTGTCAACAACAAAAAACGCCGGGTCCTTAAGGGGTTAAGCTTTAATACAACAAATCCAGGCGCATTACTGCTGGAACAGGAAAACCAATTTAAAAGTTGTTTACCTGAGCCAGAAGTGTTGCTTTATAGCTAGAAAGCACTAAAGCTGTTACTCTTGAAACTTTTTTAACAATTTAAATAAAAAAAAGTTAAAGTAATTTATAAAAGCAATAGGTTGGCAAAGTAGGAACAGTGCAATTATTTATATTCTGTCTCATATATAGTTACATAGTTAGAATGGTTGAAAAAGACATCTGTCCATGAAGTTCAACCAAAGGTGGGGAAAGATGTGGTTGAAAGGAGTGGGATAGGGAATTTTGAAGCTTAGTTTCCCCTATAGGTGAAGACTTGGAACCCATAAGGCAAGAACCAATCGGCCCTAAATGAATATTTAATTTCTGCTCCCAAAATTGCCATGAGGCTGGATCTAGACATTTTATACAGCTACATAATATAATATTATCTAGTAGTAAGTAGTTAAGCCTTTGTTGAAACCCAATTGTTGCTGCTGTGACCAGCTCCTCAGGCGGCTATTCCACAGATTCACAGTTCACATGGTAGAGAAGGCTTTTCTCCTCTGGTGATTCACTCTTTTTTTTCTCCAGAGGAAGGGAATGTTCCCTTGTCTTTTCAGGGGGTTTTACTTGAAATAACTTTTCACCATACTTCTTGTAAGGTCCACTTATATACTTATATAAATTAATCATGTCTCCCCATAATCATCTTTTCTCAAGACTAAATAAGTTACATTTTTTTTAACCTTTACTCATAACTAAGATGCTCCATCCCCCTTATTAGTTTGGTTGCTCGTCTTTGCACTCCCTCTAGCTCCATTACATCCATTCTATAAACTGGAGCAAAGAGCTAAACAGCATAATTTAAATTAGGCCCCATCAATGCTTTACATAGTGGTAGTATTACATCCCTCTCCCGTGAGTCCATGCCTCTTTTAATACATGCCAATATTCTGCTGGCCTTAGAAGCAGCTGATTGACATTGCATGCTGTTCTGTAGTCTATGATCTACAAGTACACCCAGATCCTTCTCAATGAGCGATTCTCCCAGTTTTTCATCCACTAGGACATATGGTGCCTGCAGACTATTAATTCCTAGATGCAGAACTTTACATTTATCCACATTGAACCTCATTTGTCAAGTAAATGCTCAAACACTCGGTGTGTCCAGGTCTGCTTGCAATTTATGAACATCTTCCATAGATTGCATTACACTATATAGCTTGATGTCATCTATAAAATAGAAACAGTGCAATTAATCCCCTCCCCTTTATCATTAATACATAAATTTAATAAAAGAGGACCCAGTACTGAGCCTAAGGTTCACCACTTATAACCGGGTACCATTCAGAGTATGAGTCATTTACCACCACTCACTGTGTACAATCCGATAGCCAGTTTTTAATCCAGTTACACACTTTTACTTCTAATCCACTAGACTTTAATTTGCTCAATAGACACTTATGAGAGACAGTGTTAAATGCCCTGGCAAATCTAAAAACACTATGGGCGACATGTATGATCGGGAGTTGCGCCTGTTTTCTGGCGAAAACGGCGCCTCACCGATCTGAATCCCCTGTCGGACGCAGTGATGCGGTGTTAGGCGCAACCTTCGCCACTTTCGGATGCGCCTAACATGAAGGGGCGTGCAATGGGCGCGGTGTGGGCGTTCTGGGCCGGGACGCACCACATTTGAATACTCCGAGGCATGTATGATCGCTGGTGGGAAAAGTGCGGCGCATTGCAGCGCTCGACAGCTCCGACAGGCAGACCTAGTTGAATCTGGTCTAATTGAGCCGGAGGATGCGAAGTTAAGCGAGAACGTAATGGAATGGGGCAAAATGTGCTCTAGGTCGACTGTTACAACAGTACACAGCTCTCAGCTCCGTGAGGCATGGAGTATGATTCCAAAAATCGTTTTTATTAAGTGTAAAACATTATCTGAAAAAGAGCTCAAACCTTCTATAAAAATACATAAATAAAAATCCCTAACAACGCGTTTGTCGCCGTCACCGACGCTACATCAGGACTTGAGATATAGAAAATTGCTGGGCGGGCAACCCATCGCTGGGGCTGAATTACAGCTCCCTCACAGTTCCTGAGGGGTGGAGGGGTTTAGACGACCACTGTTGTTTGCCGATGTGCTTACTACACAGGGTCTGAAGTCCTTGGTTGAGATCAATGACGCTCTTCCCCCCCTTCCCACTAACTTGGTTTAGTTATATCCAGATCTCTTATTATTATGCTACAAATAAAGAACGGTTACAGTTCCACAGGCCTTTGTTCCCTCTGGAGACGCTATGCACACGTAGCCCACCCGGTGGTCATTTAATCTCTAGAATGTATGGTCTGATTGTCCTATCCTTGTCAGACGCTAAACCTACTTATCAAACGAGCTGGGCAATGGAACTTGGGAGGCATATTTCGGACGATGACTGGCAAAAAGCGAATGTACTTGCTTATAAATCCATAGTGTCTTGCAGATTGCAAGAACTTAATTATAAAATACTTTCACGCTGATATAGAGTGCCGACATTGCTTCATGCAATATTCCCCCAGATGTCCAACGCTTGCTGGAGATGTGGGAATGCGGAAGGGTCAATGTTTCATATCTGGTGGGCATGTGTGGGGATCCAGACATTTTGGGTCAAGGTCCTGCGGATCATTGAATCTGTCACAGGGGCCAAACTACAAAATGACCTGCTAGTGGTGCTGTTATAGATCATTCCCCTTCATGTCCTTAAGGGTCATATAATTATTTTTATGCTCAGTGCAGCCAAAGCCTTGATACCACAGTTGTGGAGATCTACAGAGACGCCCTCTATAACCTCCTGGTTTAATGAGCTTGTCTCTATCCAACATATGGAAGAGATCCGGGCGGACCATAATCAGACGCAGGATTGGTACCTGGTCACGTGGTCGTGCTGGCTGACGTTCTGTGGCTCCCCAGACTATGTCCAATTGATGGCAGTTTAGAGGAATGTGCCTTTCCTATAAAAAGGGCAATACACTACGTGGAAATCCCTAAAGAAGCATTTATGCTATCTATCATACATGAAAAAACTTTGAGACTCTCGGTTCACATATTTTGATCATAAGATGTTTAAGCTGCCCACGACTTTCAACGTGATCTCAAAATCGGGCAGTCCTATCCTATCTTTACCTCTCAATCGAGCCAATCAGGCCTCTCGCTGGGTAAACCGACCTCCATTATTCAGAGAGAAAAAATAATGGAGGTCGGTTGACCCAGCGAGAGGCCTGATTGGCTCGATTGAGAGGTAAAGATAGGATAGGACTGCCCGATTTTGAGATCACGTTGAAAGTCGTGGGCAGCTTAAACATCTTTTGATCAAAATATGTGAACCGAGAGTCTCAAGTTTTTTCATGTATGATAGATAGCATAAATGCTTCTTTAGGGATTTCCACGTAGTGTATTGCCCTTTTTGCAGAAATGTGCCGCTGGCGGCGGTCTGTGTGTGTACATGTATAATTACATGTGTGCCGCAGCCCTGCCAGTGGCACCCAGGTTTGCATACGTTTTTTCAGAAATGTTTTTGTGTGCAGAAACATACGTTATACTTGGTGTACATTGATTTTAACCTATATGGGAAGGAAGGGGTGCTTCCATTTTGGGTTTCTGTCCCCGCCCACTCTCACAGGCTGTCATAAGAAGGGCAGCTTTGCAGGTTGGGTGTTTTTTATTTTTTCTCTCTGAATAATGTAGGTCGGTTGACCCAGTGAGAGGCCTGATTGGCTCGATTGAGAGGTAAAGATAGGATAGGACTGCCCGATTTTGAGATCACGTTGAAATTCGTGGGCAGCTTAAACATCTTTTGATCAAAATATGTGAACCGAGAGTCTCAAAGTTTTTTCCTATAAAAAAACCCGAGTTCACACAGGATTTGATGGTGTTTGTAACATCCGGGATCACTTGCCTTACTTTGGGTCCCCGGTGGTTGCAGTACTGATTTGCTCTACCTTTTCTCCTCTGGTCGGCAACAGTTTTTTTTTTTTGTGTTCTCTGTTATAATGCTGTTTGTTAGATTTTCTTCTTGGTGAAAGGTAATAATTGTACCCCCAATGGCTATATCCACATGAAGTCGCAGAGCAACTTATTTACTCTTTGTTCTATTGGTTTAACCAGTTGATTGGAGCTTGCTCTTCATTACCAGGTCATTATAGTTATGATGTGTACTATTGCTTTTTGCAAGCGCAGTTATATGTAATTGACATAGATGACAAATTTGTTGGATATGCTTATCTTTATGGTACGCTCAATTTTGCTGTTTAATATGTGGTGTTATCCGTGATACCATGTTTGTATTTGGTGCTATGTGTGTGATTTTCAATAAAGCTTTTTGAATCAGTAAAGAAAATTGCCGGGAAATACAGTAATTCAAATTCTGTAAGCTCTTCTCATTGGTCGGGATAAACCAGCCAATCAGAATAGGAGCGACAGTGAACCATTATAACCTATGGAGTAGTATTGACCAATCAAATGAAAAGGCGGGACAGTTCAAAATACAGTAAAAAAGGCAGAAAAGAGCTGATTGGTTGAGCTAGCGGGGGCTTGGCTATCCCGGCCAATCAGAGTGCGAGCTACTTTGTCCCATTGTAGTCTATGGAGAGATGGGGGCACTGAAATCTCAGCGCCGTGAGGCATGGAGTATTAGTAAATAAATCACTTTGTAATGTTCTGCGGTAGTGGATCCGCTGGACCACCGCAAGCGATGGTGGAAGCCCCTACCAGGGAGCGGAATCTAAGTAGGTCCCGGTATTCACCAGAGCCCGCCGCAAAGCGGGATGGACTTGCTGCGGCGGGAATCTACCAGGTCGCTTCCACTGGCGGAACTTGCTTGCGGTGGCGGCCAAGGGTAGGCGAGGTACAGATTCGTCAGGCAGGCTCGTAGTCGGGGCAGGCAGGAAGGTCAGGGCAGGCGGCAGAGATTCGTGGTCAATAAACGTAGGCAAGAGGGTTCGGTACACGGTAATCAAGACAAGGCTACAGGAACGCTTTCTCAATAGGCAAGGGCACTAAAGATCCGGCAAGGCTGCTAGGAAGAGGCAGGCTTAAATAGGGGCAGTGCCCAGCAATAGCCAATTACCGGTGCACTGGCCCTTTAAATCTAACACTGCCAGCGCGCGCCCTAGGGAGCGGGACCGCGTGCGCTGAGGGACAGAGACGGATGGGGCAGGAGCGTGGCTGGGTAAGTGGACTTGGGCACCGGCAGGGGAGCAAGCAGACCCATGACCCGGCGTGCGGGATGGGGCGCCGCTCGGTATTGGGGCACGGATGCGCCTGCGACCCGGGACGAGGGTTGCAGGGGCATCCGTGACAGTACCCCTCCTTTTGGGCCCCCCCCCACCCCCCTCTTTCTGGAGTGGAGGAATCTCTGGATGACATTGCGGTCCAGAATGTTCTCCTCCGGCTCCCAAGACCTTTCCTCGGGCCTGAACCCCTTCCAGTCAACGAGAAAATATCGTTTCCCTCTAGTCCTCCTCATACCCAAGATTTCCTTGACCACAAAGACATTAGAGGCATCAGCCACAGACGAAGGAGGAACTGCCTTCCGAGAGAAATGATTCAGGACCAGGGGTTTTAGTAGCGAGACATGAAAGGAGTTCGGGATGCGCATGGTGGGTGGGAGCCGGAGTTTATAGGCCACCGGGTTTATGCGCTTAAGGACCTCAAAAGGTCCTAAAAAGCGGGGTCCCAGTTTGTAGGTAGGGATTTTGAGGCGGACATATTTGGCCGACAGCCACCCCGTGTCCCCCGGGGACAGGAGGCGGGCGTGTTCATTGCTCTGCTTGCGCCTTCATGCGCTCCGAAGCACGGAGCAGAGATTGGCGGGTCAGGGACCAGATGGTCCTCATGTCCTGGACCAGAGTGTCAGCAGCTGGAACCTCAGACGAGGATGCCAGCGGGAGAGGTTGGCGGGGATGCAGACCGTACACAATGTAGAAGGGAGAGGCACCCGCGGACTCCGACTCTAGGGAATTATATGAAAATTCTGCCCATGGAAGTAGGTTGGCCCAGTCATCTTGCCGAGACGATACGAAATGGTTCAGGTAACACCCCAGAACCTGGTTGACTCTCTCTACCTGGCCATTCGTCTGGGGGTGGTAAGCTGAGGAGAAGTCAAGTTTTACCTGGAGTTGAAAACAAAGGGCTCGCCAAAATAGCTCAGCCAAACGAGGGGCAGACGGCAAGCCTGGCAAAGGGACAAAATGCGCCATTTTGGAAAACCGATCTGTCACCACCCAGACAATGGTGTTGCCAGCCGAAGGAGGAAGATCGGTTACAAAGTCCATTGCTATGTGAGACCATGGTTGAGTAGGGATGGGTAGTGGATGTAGTAGGCCAGCCAGCTTGTGCCGAGGTGTCTTGTTGCGGGCACAGGAGGTACAGGACTCAACGAAGTCCCTGACATCTTTAACAAGGTCTGGCCACCAATATAACCGAGATATCAGGAGGAATGTTTTACGAGTGCCGAGGTGACCGGCCACCAAAGAGCAATGTCCCCATTTCAGGATACGTCTGCGGAGCGCAGGGTTTACATTTGTCTTCCCCGAGGGAACCTTCCAGAGGTCAACTGGAGCTGCAGAGAGAAGAAGTAGTTTCTTCACCCACCACGTCGGAGGCACGAGAGAGAGCATCAGCTTTGGTTTTTTGGCATTTATATGTTCAAAGAATTTCTTGGGGTTTGTCTTGCTGTCCTTAGCCACCTGCCTTTCATTCTGTATTTTAGCTGATGTGATCACCTTTTTACGGATTTTATTAAGCTTTTTGTAATTTTCCAAGGCTAATGCTGACCCCTCTGATTTACATTTTCTAAATTGTCTTATAATGAAGATAAAATGCCTTACGGTTATAGGCCAAAAAGGTGTGATAAAAGAAACTACACTCACCATGTGGCATAAGCCTTTGTAGTCTTAGGGTATGTTCAGACGGCATATTTATTGGGTGTAGTTCACCGTGTAATGCGACCGAAGTACTCATTGAGTGCTTTAATTTTCTGACACATGTGAATGGGAGTGCTGTTGAAAGTACGCGAAGAACATCACGCACTTTTAACAGCAGGTGTATAGTGGCGCGCACAGGTAAGCGCTGCTGTTCGCCATGTAAATCAGGCCTTACAACTAAAGCGCCTACAACACCAATTTTTCTGAAATATAAGAACACTAAAGGAGGAGAATTATAGTGCATTGCACTTTGGGAAAACAAGAAGCTTATTGTAGATTGTGTTCATTAAATTGTATTAAAAATATTTATTCTAATAATGAAACCATGGACAATAGTTCTGAGGACAATTTGAAGTAAAAATCCATCAGTAATCACCCATAGACCCGACTAGAAGTTGAAACCATATCTATAAGTAAAACAGAACATAATGTACGCTTTATCTTGACATACATTAAATCTAAGGTTTCGTTGCCTTGCCTATTCTAAGGTACACCGATCTCTTATTTCCAAATTACATTTATCTGAGTTTGAAATGGGAGTCTTTCAGTTTGATGTAGATTCCTAATATATTTCTCATTATATGTCAGAGAGGCTGACACAGCAGGGCAAATGTTTGCAGTAAAGCGAATGAGGAAAACATTGCTAGAAGTATTAGACCACTGGGATAAATAATAGATATGCATGTGTTCAGAGATAGAAAATAGACTGGAATCAGGGGCACAAAAAATCCAAAGCCTTTAGATGTGACAAACAAACAGCCTACAGTCTGCCTTTTAATTGTATAGCTCTTTGTGTTTTTATGCCACAGATTAGCCATATTTTTTCATGCAAATAACTGATAATGAATAGATAATTTGTTGACAGTTTGTTAAAAAAAAAGGCACATTTGCAGTGTAAGGCCCCGTTCACATGGCTTATTCACGCTGGATTTGCGAGCCGGATTGCGCTCGCAAATCCGGCGTGAATAAAGGGCGGGGGCGCGGCCCGCCAGCCCCATAGACTTTCATTATCCACGGCGCGTATTGCGACTGGATAATGTGCATGTCACTTTCTCCCCGCCCGGCGGATTCGCCGAGCGGGGAGGAGCGACGGAATCCACTGTTCTCTATGAGAGCAGTGGATTACCGTAATTACTCCGACGGATTGGCGCCGTACTGCAGCGCAAATCCGGCGTGGAGTACGGCGCCAATCCGCGGCGAAATAAGCCGTGTGAACACGGCCTAATTATATCAGCCAAAGGTACAGTTGGGATTTCCGTCACCACCAATTACTGTTGGAACATGTTCCGTAGCTTACATGTTCCTTAACCCCTTAACCCAGCTGGCGTATGGGTACGTCCTGGTGGGGTTAAGGAGTTGTGCAGGGGGATCGCAGCGCAACCCCGCTACACAGCCATTGGGTGTTAGCGGCTAATTGAAGCTAACACCCGGCGGTTACATCGCGGGGTGAGGGGCGGCGCCCGCCCATGCTGTTTAACCCTTTAGACACCGTGGCAAAGATGGCTGCTGCATCTAAATGAATGAAAAACGGTGCCGCGCACCGTTCATCACTCTGATCGGAGTCTCCGCAGCGTGACTGTGAGGATCCGATGCCTGGACATGGCAGCAGGAAGCCTTATGAAGGCTCCCATCACTACCATGTTCTCGTTTGCCCCACTTCCAGGTGTTTCCTGGTGTTTCCCTGATTATTTCCCATGGATTTCCTGTAATAAATCCAACTTGCCTGACTGCTTTGATCTGACTATCTGTGTACCTACACTGACTAGACCTACTGCCCCTGTTTTTGCCACTAATTCTGGACCTGTCCATCTGCCTATTAGGCCCCGTTCACGGTTATTTTGCCGACGGATTGGCGCCGTATTCGCGCCGGATTTGCGCTTCAATACGGCCCAATCCGTCGGAGTCATTATGTAATCCATGCTCTCATAGAGAACGTGGATTCCGTCGCTCCTCCCGCTCGGCAAATCCGCGCGGGGGGAGAAAGTGACATGCAATTATTTACGGCGCGGACGCGCCGTAAACAATGCATTGTCTATGGCGGCGGGAGCGGCGCCCGCCGCGTCGGCCCGCTCCGTCCCGCCTTATTCACGCGGATTTGTGCGCTCAATATGGCGCACAAATCCGTCGGGAATAAGCCGTGGAACACGGCCTTACAGATTCAGATCAATATTTACCATGTTTCCAGCCAGGTCTGCTACCTGGAACCTGGAGACTAGGAACAACAATCTGGGTATTCAACTGGTAAAGTCCACAAGGGTAAAGAACAGAAGAATATCCTAGACTCAACACTCCAAGTTAGCCAACACCGATGAATGTATAAATGCAGGAGCAGACTACAAAAGGTTTATTTATACTTTGTTGCCTAAAAGATACATACTAGTGTATCTCCAAAAATGAGAATATCATCAATAAGGTAATGTATTTCCATAATTCAAGTCAAATATAGAAACCCATGTATTTTATAAACTCATTACACACAGAGCGATCTATAGCAAGCATGTATTTCTTTTAATGTGGATGATTATGCCAGGTACTACTGGAAAATAAAATTAGAGTCTCTATAAAGCTGGTCAGCAGAGGGAAGCATGAAGTGCTCTAAAATTTCCTGGTAGACGGCTGCGCTGACTTTGGACTTGATAAAACACAGCGGACCAACCACAGCAGAAGACATAGCTCCCCAAACCATCAGTGATGGGAAACTTCAAACTAGACCTCAAGCAACTTGGATTGTGGCCTCTCCACTCTTCCTCCAGAGTCTGGGACCTTGAAATAAAACATTTTCTTCCATCTGAAAACAGGACTTTGGACATTGAGCAACAGTCCAGTCATTTATGCCTTAGCCCAGGTAAGACACTGATAGTGTCTCTGGATCATTAGAGGCTTGACACAAGGAATGAGGCAGCTGTAGCCCATGTTCCGGATATGTGTGTGTGGTGGAAGCACTGACTCCATCCACAACCCACTCCTTGTGAATCTCTCCCAAATTCTTGAATGGCTTTCAAGTCTGTGGTCATCCCTGTTGCTTGCTTCACATGGCTTTCAATACCACCTGTATGCTGACGATACCCAACTCTACATCTCTGGCCCAGATGTTACCTCTCTTCTCTCCCGGATCCCAAACTGTCTATTATCTATATCCTCCTCCTTCTCCTCCCGTCTCCTAAAACTAAATGTGGATAAAACAGAACTCATCATCTTTCAACCGTCCAACTCTACCCCTCCACCTGATATCTCTAACTCAATCAACAGCTGTACACTCTCACCTGTTCTGCAAGTCCGCTGCCTTGGGGTAATCCTAGACTCCGCTCTGTCTTTCAAACCACACATCCAAACCCTCACCTCCACCTGCCGCCTCCACCTGAAAAAATATCTCTCGCATCCGCTCATTCCTCAACTTGGACACTACAAAAATGCTTGTCCATGCCCTTGTCATCTCCCGCCTAGACTACTGCAACATCTTGTTTTGTGGCCTCCCATCCAACACTCTTGCTCCCCTTCAAACCATTCTCAACTCTGCTGCCTGCCTTATCCACCTCTCCCCTCGCTACTCCTCTGCCTCTACCCTCTACCAATACCTCCGCTGGCTACCCATTGCCCAGCAAATTCATTTCAAGCTACTAACCATGACCTACAAAGCTCTCCATAACCTCTCCCCTCCATATATCTCTGCCCTAATCTCCAGATATCTCCCCTCACGCAATCTCTGCTCCTCACAGGAGCTTCTTCTCCACTCTCCCCTTATCAGCTCCTCACACAACCATCTCCAAGACTTCTCCCGTGCTTCCCCCACACTCTGGAACTCACTGCCCCAACACATCAGACTCTCCTCCTCCTTCGCCAGCTTCAAAAGCAACCTGAAAACCCATTTCTTCAGGATTGCCTATAACCTACACTAACCCTGCTGTCACTACACCCACCACAAACATGTCTGCCCCCCACCTTTTGTCTCTTCTCTCCTCCTTGTAGATTGTAAGCCCTCGCACGCAGGTTATGTATGTAACCCCCCCTTGAATGTACAGTGCCCTGGAATCATTGGCGCTTTAAAATAAATAATAATAATATAGCGCTCTGTGAACAGCCAGCTTTTTTACCAACGACCTTTTGTGGATTCCCCTCCTTGTGGAAGGTGTCATTGAATGTCTTCTGGACAACTGTCAAGTTAGCAGTCTTCCCAATGATTGTGTAACCCGCTGAATCAGACTGAAGGACTATTTAAAGGCTTAGGAAACCTTTGCGAGTGATACAATGAGTAAACAACTTTGACCTTTATCACATTATTGTGATTTTCTGATAAACTGAATTTGGGTTTTTATTAGCTGTAAGCCATAATCACCCACATTAAAAGAAACACACTTGAAATATATCGCTCTGTGTAATGAGGATATACAATATAGGGATTTTTCTATTTGGCTTGAATTATAAACTTAAATTGACTTTTCAATGATGTTCTTGAGATGCACTTGTAAGTCTGCAAAGAAGTTGCAGACACAGTAAAGTAGAATATTTTTAATCTAGACTATTGTCAAAATTGTTTTATCTTTTACCTGAAATACAGTCTAGCAATTGCCAATTTTTTACAAAGGTGTTCATAACCGATAAAGTGAATTTACACTGTGGAGCTTCTTTAAAAAATAACTTTAGTGAGTTCCTTTGAAGATTTGACTTCATGGTAGTAAAGTGCAGCACATCTGCCTGTGGCTCATGTGGACTTTGCCCTTAAATATTAAATTACAAAATTAAATGGTTAAATATTTTATTTATGTCAATATTTATAGTTTTAATAAATTCAAATCCAGCAGTAGCTCCATTTATCAAACTCTGTGTCATCCCTCTGTTGTTATCTTTGAACCTAATTGAAAATGCTGAAAGTGCTAGATCAGTGCTTAATCCCTTGTTGACATGCCAGTACAGTCACAGCTCTGTGTTCAGGTTCCAGTTCATTCTCCCCAATCTGCAGCTATCTCTCACTTAGCACACTGAGAAGGTCTTTAATGTCAACAAGGCAATTTAGAAATGACAGAACTAATATATTTCCTAAGCATTTTATGAATGTTCTCTTGATGGAAAGTCTCAGTGCATGCGGATAAACAAAATTAGTGAATGTGTGAAAAACATATGACTGTACTCCCCTAATGCTTGTGCAGTAGAGAAACAGACCTGCTCTATAATATATGCACTTATGTGGTATTTACTCTGCAATTTCAAAAATGTGAACATTGGGACTCAATTAGACAAGGAGTACTTGTTCTGTAGGTTTGCCATTGGATAATCTACACTTATAATAACAAGATTGCCATCTATGTTAATTCCTTCAACTATTATCACTATCACATCCTAGCAGAAGGGATTAATTGACAAGGTAATGGAACCTGCAGGAAACTGAAATCCTGTTGCTTTCCTTAGTTCAAGAAAGATAGGAAGCCTATCAGCCATGGTGGACAGTGAGCATGCAGATCTGCAACTTGTCCAACACTCTGAGTAACAAGAGTATGATCCCCAACCAATGTGTAGTCAACGGGGTCCTAATCCAAGTCTTTATTAGGAAGAGAATTTTGGGCCACATGTATGAACCTGTTTAGGTCTAAAACTCACTTTTTTGCCCATAGGTTACTATGGACAAAAGAATGAGTTTAAGACCTAAACAGTTTTCATACATGTGGGTGTCTTTTTGGCGAGCTCTACTTTAGCAAATAAATTTCAACAGTAGAAAAACTGTAGTACACATGTAATTAGGGTTGCGCATAAGGTCAGGATGCTTTGGCCTGACCTGAACTGCGAGGAGGCAATCAACCGCAAACAAACACACACAGTGGGAAATCAGTGCCAGGCTGGGGATCTTGAAATCTCTGGATATGCCTCAGACCACCTAGGAGAGTAGGACAGCTCCTGGAATACAAAACCAAAAATACCTATACAGAGTGTCCGGAATAAAAGACTTATCACTGCAATAGACACATTCCCGACTAAAATATAACCTTTAATAGATCCTAATAAAAATATATGTAACTTCCCCAAATAGTAATACATCACAAGCAAAAATCCTCAAAGGTTCATCATGGAATGGAATAGCGTTACTATGAATTCAATACAATGATGTCATCCGCTAACGGTTAGGAGAATCAAATTCAAGGGTTCCAATGAAATAATCCAATGGCAGTCCCATACAATGTTCTAATAGAACTAATGTGCCATAGATATGGGCTTCAAAATAGTGTAGAGGGGAACAAGGGGACCAAAAAACATCTGATCTTATTCTCATCTCCCCCTACCTAAATGCATAGTCATTGCACTGACAAGGGCAGCTCTAAAATGTAAATGTGCACAAACAAAAAATTGTTCAAGCACCAGTAGTAAGTCCCGACAGGTCTCCCCATCCAGTCGGGAAGGCTCCTCAAGGGACAAAAAATGATGAACTAAGGATAGCACATATATGCTCCCATAGGCAACAGGATAAACTGGATAAACTGGTATCCATAGTGTGAGATGACTCTAATGGCACCCTAATAAAAAAAGGAAAGCACGGAAATTATGCCATTAGGGAAACCCCACACTAAATGAAAACAATTTATCATGTTGCCCGTTGGAGCATATATGTGCTATCCTTAGCTCATCTAGGGTTCTTAGCGCACTTTTTGATGAAAATGAGTGAGCCCATTCATTATGAAAAATTTATCTCATTTTGGATAGGAACTCACCTCTCTGCAGGGGCGTAACTAGAATTCATAGGGCCCCATAGCAAAATAAGATGGGTCCCACCACCTAATGATAATAAACTAAAACAACAGCATAAGTAGCATTACTTAAAGGTTTAAATAATAATAATATCATATATCATGGAACCCACATAGTAGTTCTGTTTAGTAGAAAACTACAAACTACTTGCTCCCCACAAAAAGGGGCATTGTTCTTGTACCTGACTGGGTCTCTTCAACCTCTGGCCCCACAGCAGTTGCTACGGCTGCCTCTATGGGTGCCTAGACCAAGCCTCCATACTTTTCTTTAAAAACAGACCAAAATGGAGGCAACCACTCCCCAAAGTATACAATCCAAAACAGACAAAATTGATCCCCAAATTTTTTCCCATATTTTTTGGGGGTTTCAAACCCAAATTTTTGTTTTTTGGATTGCATGCATGGAGCTGCCTCCATTTTGGACTTCACCCATTCATTTCAGACTGCAGATTTTCCCTTTTTAAGTTTTAGGGGGCCCTGGTGTTTGAAACCAAGAAAGGTAACTTTTTAGCGTATCTTCCCAAACTAAAAAAAGGGGAAAAACGGCCGTCCCCTAGGCAGGTTTAAATTCGTGGCACAACCCCCGGGACAATTTCCCCTGTCCCCCCGAACCTCAGATCGTGGGTTTCCAGGCAGTGCTGTGGGTCTGCAGCGCCGACGATTTTATTCGCGATTGCGTCCTCTGGAAAACGCTCAAAGCCGTTCTTCAGGCAGGCAGGGAAAAGAGGGGGAAATGCAGGGGGTGACGGGAAAACTGAGGAGGGGGGAGGGGGGGCCCCGTCACTGAAGCTCCTGCAGGACTTTATGTGCTGCACCCCGTTCAGCCAACCCACAAAAGCGCCCTGTAAAACCCCCCCCTTTTTTCCCCTTTGCAACAAAACAGCCTTCAAATGGTTTAAACAGCACACAGCATCCCCCAGGGGCCCCGGAGTCCCCAATACTCCCTTTTTCCCCCTTAAAACCCTTCTCAACTCTGCTGCCCGCCTATTACCTCCCCCTCGCTACTCCCCTGCCTCTCCCCTCTCCAAAACCCTTTACTGGGTACCCATTGGGCCAACGAATTCTCTTCAAGGTTTCCCGACCATGACCTACAAAGCTCTCCATAACCTCTCCCCCCTATACATCCCCTGCCTTAAACTCCAGATAACCCCCTCAAGCAATTCCCCCGCCCCCCACAGGACCTTCTTCTCTCTCTCTCCTTACAGCTCCCTCACCCAACCGTCTCCAAACTTCCCCCCGCGCTTCCCCCCCCACTCTGGAACTCACTTCCCCCAACACTTTAACTCTCTTCCAAATTTCCCCCAGCTTCAAAAGCAACCCCGAAAACCCCTCTTTTTAGGGTAGCCTATAAACTATAGTACCCCTTCGTCACTACACCCTCAACAAAAATGTCTGCCCCCACCCTCTGTCCCCCTTTCCCCCCCCTTGTAGATTATAAGCCCTTTGCGGCAGGTTTTCTTTCCCCTCTGTGGTTTATTGTCACATACTTTTCCCGCATTTAAACTTGTTTGAATTTTTTTTAGGGTTTTTAAACCCCCTTTAAAAATACAGGGGCCCTGGAATCAATTTCGCTCTAAAATAAATAATAAAATTTAAAAAGGGCCCTTTTTTTTCCACAAATAAATTATAGCATACTATACATGTGTGATGTATAAAAAATATATAATAAATTTATTATTTAAATAATTTTTAAAAATTTAATTTTAATAGAATTTTTAAAAAAAATGATTTAGGGTAAATTAAAAATTTAGGTAAAAATATATAAAAAAAAAATATTTATTTTTAAATTATTTTTTAAATTTTTATTTTAAAATCTACTCCTTGGGGGTTTTTCCCCAAAACCCCTCTAGGAAGAGAATGAAAAAAAAACATTTTAGGCAGCCGTGGGAAACCTTTTTTCCTCAAAGGGAAGGGGAAATGGGGACAGCTTGGGCCGTGGGCCCAAATTCCACCCCCCCAAAACAGCAATCCTGGAAGAAGTGGTTTAGGAATTGGGGCGCCCCCCCCCCCTTCCCTTTTACTTAAAAAGGAAAACCCCGACTCCTTTGGTCCCTGAAATTTTGGGGCGTGGGATTCAAAGTTCCTGGACCTTCCCCCACGGCCTTCAACAAAAAGGGCAAAAACAAAAGAGCTGATAGAAAGGCACGTGACTCAAATACCACCCTTACAACCAAGGTATGGCAGAAACAATCTCTGAACGCACAGTACGCGAACTTTGAGGCAGATGGGCTACAGCACGCAGAAGACCACACCGGGGGCCAATCCTTTCAGCTAAAACAGGAAACCCTGAGGCTCCAATTTGCCCAGCTCCCATCGAAATTTGACAGTAGAAGATTGGACAAACGTTGCCTGGTATCTGCTGAGTCCTCATTTCTGCTGCACATTCGATGGTAGGGCAGAATTTGGCGTCAACAACATGAAAGCATGGATCCATCCTGCCTTGAATCACGATATTTCAGGCTGTGGTGGTGGTGTAGGTGTGGGGAATATTTATTCCTTGGCACGCTATTGGCCCCTTGTACCAATTGAGCATCGTTGGCAACACCTTGTGGAATCTATGCCACGAAGAATTGAGTCTGAAGGCAAAAGGGGGTCCACCCGTTTACAAGCATGGTGTACCTAATAAAGGGCCCCGTGAGTGTATATATATATAAATCTATATATAACTATAGATATATAATATATAAAATATAATATATATATATATAGAAATATACAATCACAGTTTAAGTCACAAACCATCTGAGGATATAATGTATGTAAAGGACATTTTATGGCAGCTGCAGTGACTTATCTCAAAGATGGCAAATGGTGACATGCTGGGACTTGTGGAACTAGAAGTTCCAGCATGCCCCATCAGCAATCCTGTGAGATATGTGTGTGTTAGTATCATTGTTCTGTTCCCCCCCCCCCCTTCCCTCTGTTACTTACGTGTTCTTTCTGTCTCCTGTCCTGGGATGTTTGGACCTGTGTGACTTTACAGTCACATGACCTCCCGCACAGTCGCTTCAACACTCAGGGGCTACAACAAAATGTCCCAGGGCCGTTTCTCGGGTGAGCGCTTTGGGAACACCCGCTTCCCCTCACCCCCAAATTCTCTCTGCCCACCCATAGTGACGGCCCTGTTTTATGAGGAGCGTGCAGCAATGATTTTCGCGCTCTGTCCTTATTTATTCGGGGATAGCCTTATATTAGAAATCAACAAAATCTCTGCTATGTCCTTACTTTCGGGGTGCTTATTTCGGGTAAACAAAACGGTGTATAATAAGGGTAACACAACATAATTTCATGAATATGGAAACTGTACTGAAAGATATATTGTATGCATGTGGTGTGTATACATGTGTAATTGTGTGGTGTATATTTACATATGTTGTATGTAGATGTGTGTATGCAAAGTGTGTGTAATATATTTGAATGTGTGGTGTATATATGTCTGTGTTGTGTATATATATATATATATAAATAATTATATATATATATTGTGTGAGGTGTATATATAACATACATATATACATTGAATATAAATAAAATATACATATAATCTATATATATACATTTATGTGTGTGGTGTAATATGTAATATTTTGGTGTGTGTGTCTTGCATATGTGTGTATACATGTGTAAGTGTATATATATATATATATATTATATATAATATATATATATGTGTATGTATATATGTGTGAAATGTGTTTTAAAAGGTGTTTTATTAATATTGTGTTTTATTGTATTACAACAATCCACAAAATTGCCCCATTTGGTCAAAAAACCGTATTTAAAATTGAGTATAAAAACCCACCGGTATAAGCCGAGGCACCTACTTTCCCCACAAAAAAACGGGAAAAGCTTATTGACTTGAGTAAACTAGGGGGGGAAAACGCAGGGCTAGGGGAAATTTAAAAAAAATAAAAATAATAAAAATAAAATTCATTGGCATTTTAAAATGTCCCCCATAGGCGGGTATGGGCAGTTTTTTTCCCCCATAACGATATAGGCATTTAATGCCCCCCATGGGCAGTATAGGCAGGTATGGGTAGCTTTACCCAGTACGGAGGTATGGGTATATAGGAGGATAGGTAGGCTATAGGTAGTATAGGCAGGTATAGGCGTATGGGCCCAGGTATGGGTAGGTTTTATAGGCAGTATAGGCAGGTATAGGTAGTACTAGGCAGGTTAGGTTTAAAAGGGCGGGTAAGGCAGTATGGGCGGTTGGGTAGGCTTATGGCAGTATAGGCAGGTATAGGTGTATAGGAGGTTGGCAGTATAGGCAGGTATGGGGAGGTTTATAGCATATGGGCAGGTTATAGGTATGGGCACAATAGGCAGTACTGGCAGGTGAAAGCAATTTTTTAAAAACAAAAAAAAAACTTCCCTGGCCCCCCCGCTGCTCCGTCTCCCCACGGGCCGGCCCTCCCTGTTCGGGCCCCGCGCTTTCCCGGCACAGGCGGGTGCTCTAAAGGGCCGGCCCCAGAGGTGTGCATCACGCTGCGTGCCGGGGGCCCGGCAGTGCGAGTTTGGGGGCCCCCCCGGAGTCCCTGCGGAGACGGAGCGCTCGCTGTCCCCCGCAGGGGTTCTTTACCT
The DNA here is from genome assembly GCA_025379985.1 of Phyllomedusa bahiana. Taxonomy (NCBI): domain Eukaryota; kingdom Metazoa; phylum Chordata; class Amphibia; order Anura; family Hylidae; genus Phyllomedusa; species Phyllomedusa bahiana. Next base: position 57,096 of record JAODAL010015342.1, on the reverse strand, counting down.
TGTGCGCTCGGAAGTGCATGCGGGGGGAAGAGATGACGGACTTTGGGCCAGGCCGCCGGGACACTTCACCCCGTGCTCGGCCTTCAGAATTGCGCCCCCCTGGGACCCGCATAAAATAAGCGTCCCTGTCAGAAACTCGGGCCATCGCAGCGCCTGAGTGCCGACATTTGACTCGAGTTAAGGAGGGAGGGGTTTTTTAGCACATTTTTTGTGCTAAAAAAATCGGCTTATACTCGATATATCGGTAATCCTCCTGTTCGTCCCCTTTTCAATGTAAATACAAACTATGATTTTAAATTTTATCTGAATAAAATTTTTTTTATACCGTTTTTTTCAGGGTTGCATAGGTTTTTTTTGCTGCTGCGCAGACAAAGGGTAAGTTCACAGGCATAAAATTTCGGGGGGGCATTTTTTGGTGTATTTGCGTTTTAAAGGCCCCCTTCCACGGCTTATTCACGGGGGGTATGGCGGATATTTTGTGAATACGGGGGGGACGGGGGGGGGGCCCGGGGGCGGCGGGCGCCGCCCCGGCCATAGCCAAAGCATTGTTTTTTCGGCGCGTCCCCGCGTAAATAAAGTGATGTCACCCTTTTTCCCCCCCCCAGGATTTGGGCCCCGGGGGGGAGGGGGCGGGGGTTCCAGTTTCAATGAGACAGTGGATTACCGTAATGACTCGACGGGGTTGGGCCGTATTGGCGCAAATCCGGGGGGGAATACGGCGCCAAACCTCGGAAATAAGCCCCTGTGAACGGGGCCTAACCACCCACAGCTCACTGCTGAATTTTTAAATTCTAGCTTTCTATGAGGCTAGAAATTCCCTGTTGTCTCCTCGGGAACAATACGATGGTATTTTACATGGGGAGAGTTGACGTCCCCCCGAAAAAAAATGGCCCTTTCACTTATTTTTTGGGGGGTTCTTTGTCCAGGGAATACAAAGGGAATTAGCCCCCACCGCTATCTTTTACCCTATTTTCAGGGGCACTTTGGGTATATTAACAACGATTAATGTCATTCCCTCTTTGGGGTAATTGGTTCATCACCCGAAGTACGGGCCCCACTTATGGTAATTCAAATCTCTATTGAAAATATGATTACCTGTTCGGGGAAAATAAAGATCAGTGAGAGCTTGGGGACGCACGGCCAAGTGTTTTTCTCGTAAAAAACAGCCCGGTTCATGGGACGTGAAAAAGCCGTGGTGAACGCGCCCTACTGAGAAAAATTAACACAAAGGGGCCCCGGGCCCCGGATTTTTTTGGGACCCGCAATGCCTGAGGTCAATAGAGGGGTAGGGTAGGTTGGTAAATAGGTCCCACATTTGTTAAAAAAGGTGCTAAACCTAAAAATTTTAGTATAATAAAAAATGAAGCAATGCAATAAAAATAATTAATATATTAATGTTTAAAGGGGCTTTTCAAGATTTGTTTTTAAAAAAAAAAAAAATTCCTCCCCCTCCCACTTTTCTTGAATTTAGAAAACTAATCCAGCGCTGCCAGAACTCCATTATTCCCCCTCCGCCCCAGGTCCTTCACTGATGATGTCATGTTCATGGATCACATGATGTTACAACCAATCTCTAGCCTCAGCAGTCACATGCCTGCACGTAACATTGTCACGGGTGGGCCCGCGACCCCCGTCCCGGGTCGCGGGCACACCCGTAGTCCCTGCACGGGGGGCCCCGCCCCCGCTGTGGGGGGTGGGCCGCCCCCCCGGGCCGGGCCGGTCACCTTTTTTCTTCCCCGGGCCGTTGCTCCTGTCCCCCTTTAACTCCGCCCCCCCGGGGGGTTTGGGCCACCGGTAATTGGCTATGCCGGTCACGCCCTTTTTTAAAAACCTCCCCCTTCCTGGGGCTGTTCCCCGGATTTTTAGTGCCATTTAGTACTGGAAAGCTTTCCCAAACCTTTTTGATTTACCGTGTACCGTACCATTAGTTCCGTTCCCCGACCACGCATTTTGCCGCCGCCCCTGCCTACTCCCTGTCCACGACCAGACCATTGCCCCCCGCCCTGCCCTTCTGCTGTCCCCATAGACCCGCCTAAAGATTCTCCCAGCTATACTTTGGCTGCCACCGCAAAAAAGTCACGTCAGGGGTAACGACCTGGTAGACTCCCCCCGCAGCAAGTCCACCCGCTTTGCGCGGGCCTTGGTGAAAACCGGGCCCCACTTAGATTCCGTTCCCGGGCGTGGCTTAGCCACGTTTGGGGGTCCAGGGGGATCCACTTCACGTCTGGGTTTTGTGACGTAAAAATCCGGCCAGGATCCGCCAGGTCCCTCTGCCGTCCGATGCGACCTACCCCCCTTTTGGGGCCCCCGCAGCCCAACGATCGCTCAGCAACCCCAGAAACTCGGCCCCTCCCCCGCCATGATGCAGCAGTTTGGCCCCCCGCAGAGCAACCGCTCCCGCTGCTCCTCCGGTTCGGCCCCGCCCGCTGGCCCAGGGCTCCGTCGTCTTGCCTCCAAATTCGATGGGGCTCCAAGGCCTGCAGGGGCTTTATCACCCTTTTCTCCCTGTATCGAATTTAATGGGAAACCCAATTTCCTACCGAACGGTCAAAGGTGGCGTTTACTCAGCCTTCTCCCGGGAAAGCCCGGCCCTGGGCTACCCCCCCTTGGGACGGGGCGACCCGGTCCAGCCAATTTGGGCTCCCTTCCTCACCGAGTTCAGGAGTGTTTCGGAACCGTCCCGGGCTTCTTTTGCCGAACCCCTTGCAAAACCTGCCCCAAAGGGGATTCACCATGGGGGCTTCCTACGTTTCCGCATTTTGGCTTTCCCGGTTATCTTGAAGAAGCGCGTTGACTCCACCTTCAAGAAGGGGCCTCTCCAGCCGGTAAGGATGCCCTATCTCCCCGGGATTCCCTCTTTTTGAGTGATCTTATCTCCCTGGCCACTCGGTTTGCATCGTTTCTGGGGAAGCCAGGGAACCCCGGCAGGAACGGGAAAAGGCTAGACCCCCCCGTCTCCCTCGTCGGGCCCCCAGTTTTTTCAAAGGCCGCCTCAGTTGCCCTCTCACTGCCCCCGAGTAAGCCATGGAAGTGGATAGACCCCCACCCTACAACGGGCTAACCAAAAGACGTAGGAAAATCTTTGTTGTACTGGGGCAGTGCAGCCTTTCCCCGCAGATCCACCCACTGCGCCCTTTAGGCCGGAAAGGGGCGCACCGGGTACGTGGCGAGGCTTCCCAGGTGGAGCAAGCCTTCCCTCGTTTTTCAATTTACGCTACTTTTTTTCCCTGGACTCTGGGTTGCTGGAAATTTCTTGGACCCCCCTGGTGTCCCAGCATAAGCCCCCTGGATCCCGCCTGAAAAAGCCCCTACAAACCCTTTCTGTAGGGTAAAATTTCAAGGATCCATTCGGTTCCGGATGAGCCTTGGTCCTACAAGTTGGGGTACTGCACAGGGGACTTGCGTTCTACGCACTACCCTTTTCCCCCTTTCCGCCCTTTCCCTGGGTCTCCGTGGTTCAACCCATGCCCCGTGCTCGACTGGCAGAGGCAAAGCCTGATTTGGGGTTGGGAGTGTCACCCCTCGTGTTTGGTGGCACTACCCGGTGCTTTCGCTTCTCCTGGGTCATCTAAGTCTTGGGGGCCCTTCCCCTGCCCCATAAAAAACCCTTCGCAGAGTCTTCTCCGGAACAAGCTGGACGTTGCCACCCATGCCCATAAGACTGTCCTATTGATCTGGTGCCCGGGACGTTCCTCCACGGGGGAGGGTTTTTTTTTTTCCCCCTGTCGGTCCCGAGACCCGGGGCTATGTCACATTTTTAAGGGAATCTCCAAAAGGGTTCATCCGCAAGTCCCCCTTCCAGCTGGGCCGGGTTTCTTTTTCGTGGCTAAAAAACGGTACTCCGTCCTTGCATAGACTATCGGGCCTAAATAAGATCACGGTAAAGAACCGCTATCCTCTGCCCCTGTTCACGGACTTTTTGACGGCTACGAGGTCCCCAAGATCTTTAAAAAACTGGACCTGCAGGCTTATAACCTAACGATACTGAGGGCGATGAATAAAGACCGCTTTCAAACCCCAGGGCACTTTCGATTTTGGGTCATGCCCTTGGGGCTCTGAAATCCCCCCGGCCCGTTTTCCCAAAGAATTCTTTTAATGACATTTTCCGGGACCTCCTGTACCTGCTGGTTTGTATCTGAGACATTTGGTGTTCCCCCCCCGACCTTGAGTCCCATCAAGTTCCGTACGACAAGTCCTCAGACGTCTAAGGCCAAACCCCCTTTATGCAAACTTGAAAAATTTCCCGTTTCATCAGCAAGTTACCATTCCTCGGCTACACATTTCCGACAAGGCCCGCAGATGGACCCCACTAATTTTCTGCCGTCCTTCATGGCCGGCCCCGTGGGCCCCCGGCCATACAAAGATTCCCGGGGTTTGCCAACTATTATAGGCAATTTTATACCCCATTTTCCTCGCTGGCATCTCCCATAGTGGGGGGGGTTTTACAAAAAAACGCCAAAACCCAAAACCTGGCCCCAGCGGCGAGGAACCTTTTCTAAATTAAAGTCTGCCCTTTACCTCGCCGGGACTCCCCGGCCAGATAAGAACAACCATTTTTCCTCGAAGCGGCCTCCTTGGTGGGGGGGCCGGGGCCACTTTCCCCGAAAGGACCCAAAAGGGAAGACCCTCATTGCGGGGGTTTTTTCTAAAGTTTTTCCCTGCGGAAAATTACTCTATCGGGGACCGGGGAATATGGCCATAAGCTGTCTGGGAAAAATGGGGGTATCTCTTGGAGGGGGCTCGTCACCCGTCAGCATTTACCCACCATAAAAACCCGCTTTTCTCCCGACGGGTCAAACCCCTTTAAAACCCCGCCGGTCCGTTGGTTCTTTCTTTTCCCGGTTTTTTTTTTTCCCCTTCATTTTCATCCGCGGAAGAAAGTCAAGGCCGACGCCTCTCCCCGGGTTGGATGTGACTGGGGACGAGTCCCCCCCCGGACTTATCTCTCCAGAACGCTCATCTCTGCCCCACCGGTAACCTAAACGCTTCCCCCGGCAAGACTTTTGTTTGTCCAGCCTTTTCCCGGGAAGAAGATATTTCCCTTTGGGGGCTTTTCTTCGATGGGGGGGTCACCCCGGAGTGCAGAGGGCCTGTTCCCTCTCTCTCGGTTCTAGGTGGTGGGCCCCAGCCCGGTGTTGTGAGGGTTGTGGGTCCCCGCGCTTCCGTGCCCCAAAAACAATCTCCCCGTCTAAAAGGCAGGTTGCTCCTTCCCCTACCATCCAAACTGTCCTTGGACCCCTGTGGCCCTGGATTTTTTTCACGGGTCTCCCTCCTTCCCCTTGGAACACCTGATTTTTTTTGGTGGGGCAGACCGGTTTCAAAAAAGTCCCCTTCACTCCCCTGCCGGGCCTGCCCTCAACCCCCTTGCCTTGCCATTTATTTTTTTACATATTTTTTTGTGCATGGGTTCCCCGGCCCCATAGTGTCGGACCGGGCGTTCATTTTTTCTCCCGTTCTGGGCTCCCCCAAAACCAACTGCAAATGAAAATTGGAACTTTTCTTCAGCCTACCCCCCCCCGTTTTCCAATGGGAGGGGAGAGAGATAAACCAGACCCAGGTTGCACCTGCGCCACTTTGTCTCCCCCGCGCCGGATATGGCCAGCCCGTTTCCCCTGGGCCGAGTTCTCCTATAACCATTGGACTCGGGTCTGCCGGAGTGCTCCTTTTTTATTGTCTACGGGGGCTCCCCGCCCAACCCCCCCCCTTTCTGTGCCGTCCCAGGTCCCTGCCGTGCGGAGCTGGTCCAGGGCCTGAAGCTATCTGGAAGCGACCACCAATCTTACTCCCGGCTTCCCCCCCGCACCAAAGGGAAAAGCCGACAAAAAGGAAGACCTCGCCAACCTTTCGCCAGGTGACAAAGGTTTTTGGTTGTTGGCTAAATATAACGTTTCGGTTCCCAGCTATAAGTGGGTCCCCCCGGTTCCTGGGTCCCTTCGAGGTGCTTAGGGGCATTAATCCAGTGGGATACAAGCTCGCCTTCCTCCACTTAGGGTCCAACTCCTTCCCTGTCTCGCTTCTAAAACCGGGCTTTCCTTTAAACCTTCTCTAGGGTCTTTTCCCCCCACTCCCGAGGCCCCTGCCACGATGTCTTATGGTAAAGGAATTCTAGATATGAAGAAAGGGCAGGGGAAGTGTTTTTTTTTTTTCATTGACTGGAAGGGGTTTGGGCCCCCAAAGAGGTCCTGGGAGCCCGAAAAAAATATTTGGATCGTAAAAATCATTGATTCCTCCAGCCCAGAAAAAAGGGGGGGGGCCCCAAAGGGGGGGGGGACTGTAAGGGTGGGGCCCGGGACCCTTCCGGGTCGCGGGCCCGTGTCCCCGAAAAACGGCACCGCCGCCCCATTCGGGCGGGGGGCACCTCCCCCGGCCGGGGGGTCACCTTTTTCTTACCCGGCCGCGCCTGTTCTGCTCCCCCTCCCCCCGGCGTTCCCGAATCTAAGGCCCCGCGCGCCGGCTTGTGAAATTTAAAGGGCCCGGCACCCGGTAAATTGGGGTATTGCCGGTCACGCCCTTATTTAAGCCTCCTTCCTTGGGTGTTGCCGGAATTTTGTCCTTTAACCTACGGAAAACGTTCCAAAAATTGTTCTGATTTACCCTGTACCGTACCTTAGCTTCCCTTCCCCGACCACGCATCTTGCCGCCTGTCCTGACCTATGCCTGTCCCGGGCCACGAACCCGTGCCCCTCCCTGACCCTTTTGCCTGTCCCCGCTACGAGCCTGCCTGAGATTTTGCACACGCTTATTTGGCGGGGACCCCAAGAAAATCACTCAGGGGTAACAACCTGGTGACTCCCGCCGCAGCAGTCCATCCCGTTTGGGGGGGGCTCTGGTCAAAACCCGGGAAAACCCCTTTTTTTCCGTTCCCGGGATGGCTTACGCCCTGCTTGCGCGGTCCATGGGCCCCCTTTTTGTCTGGGTTCGTGAATACGTATGTACCAAGGTCATATTTGGCTGCAGCATCATGTGATCCATGAATGTGATGTCATCAGTAAAGAAACCTTGGAAGGAGGACACTGCAGCTCTAGCAGCGCTGCAATTTTGGTGGTGGCAGAGGTAAAATGGGTTAATTTTCTATTTTAACACAGTGAAGGGTGGTAGGGATTTTTTTTTTTAAAAGTCTTGGAAAATCCCTTTAACTATATTTAACTTTTTTAGATACGCTGTATTTTTGGGTTTGTTATTTGCAATAGAGTTTTAGATATGGGAGTGTCTGCTGCCAAATTTTGATATGTTTATAGGTGCTGACCAATTTAGTCTTTTTTGTTCTGCTATGATATGCAAGACCACACCTTTATTGCAGCCCCAATCTAGACTCATATGTTTACCCTCCTCTGACAAGCAGTCCAAGACACACAAAGTCCAGCTCACCTGAATGAATGATTGATTGTGGACAGCCAGCAGGTGCACGGATCTGGCTGGGAGGCACCAGCCTGTGAACTAAAGACAAGAAGTCCGCATGGATGGCGGAAAAGATCCAGCACCGTTGGATAAATAAAATAATCTTCTTTATTGTATCAAATCATTAAAATCCAGACACGACAGACAGAGTCAACGCGTTTCGGGTAAACACCCTTAATCATGACCTAAAAAACAGACACTCAATAAACATATTTAAAGGAAATCAAAACCAATGACGTGTCAGAAGACATATCATGTGACATGATGGAAGTAACATACGTTTTTCAGAACATATTTAAAGACACATGCAAAACATGTATGACAAAGTCTCCTTGCAAAAAAAAAAAAAAAGGAACATAAAAATGAGTGTGAATAAAGGTGAATGGGGAAATAAAAAAAAAACAGAAAAAAAGAAAAAATTGAACGTGAAAATGAGTATGAGTAAATGTAATGGAAAAAAAAAATGACATGGAAATGTGTATGAATGAATGTAATAGGAGGAAAAAAAAAATTACATGAAAATGAATGTGTAAATAAATATAATGGAAGAAAAAAATTAACATGAAAATAAGTGTGTAAAAAAAATGTAGAGAGAAAAAAAAAACATGAAAATGAGTGTGTACAAAGATGTAGAGAGGGAGAAAAAAAAAGGAAGGAAAAAAATGAAAAAAAAAAAATATTGTCTATTGTCCATTATGATTAACACAGAATAGAAATCGTTTTTTTGATTCAGCCTTTTGGATGCCGGGATTCCAATTGCCAGATCCAGAAAGCCTCCCGGCTAAGGAGAACCCTCCTACGATCACCCCCTCTCTCAAGGGGTTTAACCCTTTCAATAGCATAAGTGGCAAAACCAGACAGATCACCACCATGAACAGTGGAGAAATGCCTGGAGACGCCAGAAAAATTGATACTCAAAGGGTTAATGGCATCGGAAATATGTTCAGCAATCCTTTTTTTGAAAGAACGGATAGTGCATCCAACATAGTTCAGCTTACAAATTGTACACTCAATGGCATATACAAGATAATTGCTGTTACAATTAATAAAATCTTTAATACGAAAGCTCTTGAAAGTTGATAAGGAAATGATGTTATCGGTAGTCTTAATGAATCTACACAAAGAGCAGCGTAAACCACCACACTTGTAACATCCCTTAACAGACAACCAAGTGGAGGTAGCATTATTCTCCCTATACATACTGGGTGAAGGGTTGAACCAAAGTGTCTCCTCTTCTAGATACAAATCTACAACCTTCAGATAACATTTCAGCTAAAGTAGGATCCTGCCGTAAGATAGGCAGATTTTCTTTCAAAATCTTAACTACAGATGAAAACTGATTACTGTACTTGGTACTGAAGGTAACTGGTGTACTATCCTGAGAGAGGTTATTAATATGTTTTTTCTTTCCCCATTCATCCTTATTCACAAACATTTTTTTGTTCCTTTTTTTTTTTTTTTTTTTTTGCAAGGAGACTTTGTCATACATGTTTTGCATGTGTCTTTAAATATGTTCTAAAAAACGTATGTTACTTGCATCATCTCACATGATATGTGTTCTGACACGTCATTGGTTTTGATTTCCTTTAAATATGTTTATTGAGTGTCTGTTTTTTAAGTCATGATTAAGGGTGTTTACCCGAAACGCGTTGACTGTCTGTCGTTTCTGGATTTTAATGATTTGATACAATAAAGAAGATTATTTTATTTATCCAACGGTGCTGGATCTTTTCCGCCATCCATGCAGACTTCTTGTCTCCTTTGACAAGGGCGACCCCACTCAGGAACCTATCCCTGATCCGGAAGCCCTAATTAAACCCTTTCAGGAAAACAGATACCAAAAATCTAAGAACAAACAGGACTAATAGTTGGTACTTAGGAAAACACACAAGTAATATATTACTGATTAATCACTTTGGAAACTAAATTTCATTGCATATTATGTCCCTTCAATAATTTTGTAATAATATTGCATTCACAAAACAAGTTTGCAACCTAAAGGCAAATATAAAACAATCCTCTCCCGAAACAGAAGAAAAAACAAATCAGCCAAGTTGAAGATATATTGCTTAGCTAAATTGCTTCCCAAAAATTCTGACGCGTTTCTCCTACAGATAATGCAGGCTCGTCAGGAAAAAAGGAAGGGAAAATATGGAAGGGGATATATTACATCCCCAAAAATATGGCTTGAATTCACATAACACAGGAATAAATCCAACCTGGATTTGCATACCAGGGGAGAGATAATACGATACCCAGGTACAAGTATTTATGCCCACATACCACTTCAATGGCTCCTACAAGGTCACCTTGACCTAAAGAGGAGCCTAAAAGGTAGAAGGGTAGTTATTACCAACCATTATGTTTTGGATTACTCCAATAAATAATGATGGATTTAAACAAAAAAGATGGAATACCGAACAATATTCGCTTTAAGCCTTTGTACCTAGTGCACAATTGGTGGCTGACTAAATACTTTTTTCCCCCCACTGTAGTGTTCAATTCTACACTCCTCTATATCGATTTAGATCTGGCATGTTGGTGCTAGGTTTCATACATGTCACCCTGAGTTCATTGGTGATCCTTGTTGGTCTAGGGTAGTGTAAGAGTATTTCTTTCACACTTGGGGTTTAGTGAATTACTCACTTTCCCAGTGTGGTGGACTGGAAAGCACGGAGGAAGGTAGAGGAGATGGAGATGGAAGCGGTAGTTGGGGGCCCCGGGCCAATTCCTTGACACGGTGGCTAAAAGTTTGCAACTCACTCCTTATGTGCTCCTCCAGCACCCGGCATCAGTGAAAAGGGGGTCTGCACTGAGGATGACGGTGGTAGTAATCCCCTGGGACACACTCTGGTAGTGGTATCTCTCTCAACTGCCCATGGTGGTGTGCGAGGTGCCCTTGATGTACAGTGCAGAATGAACAGGCCGGAGGCACAGGGCTAACTTAGAAGCAAAAGCCGCTTTTAGTTCCAGGCACGATGTTACGCATAAGAGGGGGTTAACATTCTAAGGTACACTTTCCAACAGCCCAAGTCACTCAGCCAACCAGTAGAGGAGCCTTGATTCTCTCACAAATAAAGTCTCTTGCAAAAATGACTTCCAGATAGGAGATCTGAGATATCTTCAGTAAATTAGGGTATTAGGCCAGTCCAGAAGCTACTGGGTCCCAAAGGCCATGAGGTCTGGTGGGACTATGGTTACCTCATGCAGTCTTGGGAATCCAAAGTACTTTTCTCAGCTAGACTGCAGCTCTCACTCTCTTTCTCTTGTAGATTTCATTTCTCTTACATACGGCCAGGGAATTGAATGGCAAAGCTGCCTCCTGAGCCTACAGATAGCTAGGCCTGTGTCTGGGTGACATGATGGATTCCCCTCTGACAGATTTCATCTTGATTATCTCAGGATGGAGAGAAATGGAAAGGCCCAGAACACAAAATTTACCTACACTGCTCCCCAGGGCCGGGACAAGGCATTGTGGTGCCCTAGGCAAGTACAGCCAAGGGCGCCCCCCCCCCACTCCCCAAAAAAATGCCCCCCCCACACTAATTCCTCTCACCCTTGCGCCAGGTCCTGTCACTAATTTTCTGCACATTACACATAGATCCCGTCCATCTCCTCAGCAGTCACTGCACAATGACAAATTTGCTTTTTCAAAATCGCTCCCCTCCATATGACAGTGTAATACCCCTAAATAACAGTCACCGAATAATCCACCGATACATGGAGCAAATCTACCAGACGAAGGATTGTTACTAAGAAACTCCTACAAAGCCAAGACCCAAAACTATTACTACTTAAGGATCAAATAATCCTGCCAGACCCTGACCGAATGCGACCCCCACATGTGACACATCAGCTGTACACAGCCTCTGATTACATATACCACCGCCATACAGTGACCATATAGTGGTAGATACTAGTTGTATGTAGACGCTCTGCAGAAATATAAGTGATTACACTGCAGTTACATTTAATGACTCACCGGAGACATAATTTCTGATCAGCGTCGTTCACCTTCCCTTTTCTTCTCCATCCGGTTCTCACCTTCATGCTGATATCTCCCGGCCTATACTCGTCCCTGCAGATTTGGACACAAATATCTTAGAATCCTCACATTTCCAGTAACTCCTTAATTAAAGGTATATAAGTCCCCTCAGTTAGACAGGTATATAGATATGCCCTCTCAGTCAGGCAGGTATATGTATATTGTCCCCTTAGATAGGTAGGTATATAAATATAGGGGCACTCAGGCAGATATATAGATATATGGTCACTTCCAGGCAGGTATATAGAGTCACTCTCAGGCAGGTATATAGACATAGGGTCACTCTCAGGCGGGTAATAGATATAGGGGCACCAGGTAGGAAATATAGATATAGGGGCACTCTCAGGCAGGTATATTGATATAGGGCACTCAGGCAGGTATATAGGGGCACTCAGGCAGGTTATATAGCTATAGGGGCTCAGGCAGGTATATAGGGGCACACAGGCAGGTATATAGCTAGGGGCCACAGACAGGCGTATAGGGGCTCAGGCAGGCATATGGGGGCCACAGGCAGGCGTATAGGGCCACAGGCAGGCATATGGAGCAATAGGCAGGCGTATGGGGCTCAGGCAGGCGAAAGGGGGCCACAGGTAGGCGTATGGAGCCACATGCAGGCGTATGGGGGCCACAGGCAGGCATATGGGGGCCCCAGGCAGGCGTAAGGGGCCACAGGGCAGGCGTATGGGGGCTCAGGCAGGCGTATGGGGCCACAGGCCGGCGTATGGACCACTGGCAGGCGTATGGGGCCACAGGCAGGCGTATGGGGACCACAGGCAGGTGTATGGGGCCACAGGAGGCATAGGGGGCCACAGGCAGGCGTATAGGGGCCACAGGCAGGAGAAAGGGGGCCACAGGCAGGCGTATGGGGCCAACAGGAAAGGCGAAAGGGGCCACCGGCAGGCCTAAGGGGCCACAGGCAGGCATATGGGGCCACAGCAAGGCGTATGGGGCCACAGGCAGGCGTATGGGGGCCACAGGCAGGCGTATGGGGCCACTGGCAGGCGTATGGGGCCACAGACAGGCATATGGGGGCCACAGGAGGCGTATGGGGCCACAGGCAGGCATATGGGGCCACAGGCAGGCGTATAGGGGCCACGGGCAGGTGTATGGGCCACAGGCAGCGGTATGGGGCCACAGGCAGGCGTAAGGGGACCAGGCAGGTGATGGGGCCACAGGCAGGGGTATGGGGCCACGGGCAGGTGTATGGGGCCCAGCAGGCGAAAGGGGGGCCCCCAGGCAGCGTAGGAGTCCACAGGCAGGCGTATAGGGGCCACAGGCAAGGCGTATAGGGGCCACAGGCAGGCGTATGGGGCCACAGGCAGGCTTTAGGGGCCACAGGCAGGCGTTTATGGGAGCCACAGGCAGGCGTAGAAGGGCTCAGGCAGGCGTATGGGCCACAGGCAGGCGTATGGAGCCCCAGGCAGGCGTATGGAGCCACATGCAGGCGTAGGGGGCCACAGCGGGCGTATTGGGGCCACGGGCAGGCGTATGATGGCACAGGCAGGCGTATGGGGCCACAGGCAGGCCTATGGGGCACTCGCAGGCGTATGGGGCCACAAGCACGCGTATCGGGGCCACAAGAACGCGTATTGGGCCACAGGCAGGCGAAAGGGGCCACAAGCAGGCGTATGGGGGCCACAGGCAGGCTTTTTGGGGCCACAGGCAGGCGTATGGGGCCACAGGCAGGCGTATAGGGGCCACAGGCAGGCGTATGGGGGCCACAGGCAGTCTTATGCGGCCACAGGCAGGCGTATGGGGGAAACAGGCAGGCGTATGGGGCCACAGGTAGGCGTATGGTGACACAGGCAGGCGTATTGAGCCACATGCAGGCATATGGGGGCCACAGGCAGGCATATGGGGGCCACAGGCAGGCGTATGGGGGCCACAGGCAGGCGTAGGGGGGCTCAGGAAGGCATATAGGGGCCACAGTCAGGCGTATGGGGCCACTGGCAGGCTATGGGGCCACGGGAGGCGTATGGGGGCACAGGCAGGCGTATGGGGCCACAAGCAGGCGTATGGGGACACAGGAGGCTATGGGCACCCGGGCAGGCATATGGGGCCACAGGAAGGCGTATGGGGGCCACAGGCAGGCGTATTGGGGGGCCAAAAGGCAGGCGTATGGGGCCACTGGCGGGCGTATGGGGCCACAGGCAGCGTATGGGCCACAGGCAGGCGTATGGGGGCACAGGCAGGCGTATGGGGCCACTGGCAGGCGTATGGGGCCACAGACAGGCAATGGGGGCCACAGGCAGGCGTATGGGCCACAGGCGGGCGTATAGGGGCCACAGGCAGGCGTATGGGCCACAGGCAGGCGTATGGGGCCACAGGCAGGCGTAAGGGGACTCAGGCAGGCGTATGGGGCCACAGGCAGGGGTAGGGGGCCACAGGCAGGCGTATTGGGCCACAGGCAGGCGTATGGAGCCACAGGCAGGCATATGGGGCCACAGGCAGGCCTATAGGGGCCACAGGCAAGCGTATAGGGGCCACGGCAGGCATATGGGGCCACAGGCAGCTTTATGGGGCCACAGGCCGGCGTATGGGACAGGCAGGCCCGTATAAAGGCCTCAGAAGGCGTTATGGGCCCACAAGGCTTATGGAGCCACAGGCAGGCGTATGGACCCCACAGGGCAGGCGTAGGGGGCCCACAGCAGGCGTATGGGGGCCACAGGCAGGGTATTGGGGCCACAGGCAGGCTAGGGGGGGCTCAGGAGGGTAGGGGCCACGGCGGGTAGGGGGACAGGCGGCGAGGGGGGCCACAGGCGGCGTATGGGGGGCCCCGGGCGGGTTAAGGGGCCAAGGCGGGGTAGGGGGCCACAGGCAGTCGTAGGGGGGCCACGGGCAGTCGTATGGGCCACAGGCGGGGGTAGGGGGGCAACAGGCAGGTGTATGGGGCCACAGGCGGGCGTATGGGGCCACGGGCAGGCTAGGGGGGCCACGGCAGGCGTATGGGCCCAGGCGGCTATGGGGGCCCATCAGCTATGGGGCCACGGCAGCGTAGGGGGCCACAGGGGGGTTTTTAGGGGGGCCCAAAGGGCAGCGAAAGGGGCAACGGCAGGTGTAGGGGCCACAGGCAGGGTAGGGGGCCCCCACAGGCAAGCGTATAGGGGCGCAGGCATTTAAAAAAATAACAACATTTATATTTACCCTTTTCCCGACCGCACGTCCTTTTCTTTACCCCCCGCGCTCCCCTTCAGCTCCGGGGCGCACAGCCTGTGAGCGTGTGCACCCGAGGTTAGGCACTCGCGATGCATCACTTCTCGCGAGGCCAGCTGAGCCGCAGGGGGCCCGGGGCCGGGTCCTCAGCGCTATGAGGACCCGGCGGCCCCGCTGTGTCGGCCCTGCGGCTTACCGGAGGTTCCAGCGATCCTCCGGTGAGCGGGTCCGACACCATCTGCGGAGCAGGGAGCGCTCGCTCTCTGCTCCACAGAAGCGGTCAAAGAGACCGCCGGCGCTTCAGGCCTACAGCAGCGGCCTGGAGCCCGGCGAGGTTCAGGGCCCTGCCTAGGCCCCTTAGGGATAGGCAGAGGTAGGCGCCCTAGGCGATTGCCTACCTCTGCCTACCCGTCGTCCCGCCTCTGCTGCTCCCCTCTCCCTCCCTGTTTGCCATAACAACTCCCGCCACTAGAGCTGAGTGACTTTGGCTGATTAGCATATATATATATACTTTTACAGACATGTGCTCAGTCTGCTAGTGGAGTACAGGGGTGAAATAGAGGTCAATAGACATTTCTTCATAACATAAATAGTATAATCACAACATATTTTAGTGCAATAATCACAAAACATAAGAAAATATTCTTAAACATTATTGAATTCCTGTAGTATACCACCAACTACTGTACACTACATCAGGTTCCAGGCTCCCTCTGCATTGATCATAGAGATTAAGACAACAAGGGGATGGAGCGGACTGTGCAGCTATGACTGTATGAGCAAGTGAATGCTCTGCCTTATCCATAATGGGAGAGCTCATGAAGTCTGCGCTAGAGGGGTTTACTTTAAGAGAGTTGCTCTTTATAGCCACTCACTGCTGTGCCTAATAGATAAGAATCCTTAACAAGAGGATCCAACTCTATTAACTCAGAGTTCCTTAATAGTGTATATGAAAATAACTGTTGTAAACAAGACAACCTCTTTTAGCTGTGTAACCATGTGTTGAGTAGTTTAAAAAGGTAGTGGCATATTAAATTATCACTTTGACCACCTAAACCATCCATATTATTATTTGCTTTTAAATGGCCTATATATGTAGGACCAGCAGTTCGCCCTGTGGACAGTAGATGGCTTGAAAGCACCAGGAGGAAGAGGAGGAGAGAAAAGCTGAGAAAAAAAGTGAGTTAATTTGCCACCATGAGGGAGAGGGTGAATATGGACCACCGGTAACAAGCCAAGTCCTGACAGAAAGAAATGCAATTTAATCGGGCCTACCAGTCAAGCCGTGATTGCAACTGGGAATTAGTGTCACTGGGGCAGATGTAGTTGGAGAAGGGCATGTAGAATTAAGGTGTGAATGGAGAGGGAGACTCTCATCACACACCCGAGCTGTCGAAGACTGTGCTTTGTACCCAGACTGCCTTCTTGGCCACAGAAATACAAGGGACTGTCCTGCTTTGCACGTTAAAGTTGCACCAAGGTTAAATTTGTCTTTCCTTTACTTGTCTAGAAAAAGTTACCCTGGCTGTGTTGTAGCACCTTACTACACCGGATATTACAATACCATTAGTCTTTTATATAAAGTTGGAGGGTATAACATTTATCATGTCTGAAATACTTAGGTCTAACGTCTAGGACCCACCCATTTCGGGTATGAAGTCTTAACATCTATTTTAGTTATTAATTTTATGTGAAGAAGCTTGATTGATGCACTCAGGTGAAAAAACAGAAAATATCTGACATGTGAAGCATTAGTGCTTGTCAAGCATAACGGAGTTACTAAAATATCATGGGGAAACTTTTTGTCAAGTGGTGGATAAACATAACATGGAATGAATGATGAACCATTTTATTGGTACGAATGTAATCATGCAACGTTTTAACAGTCTGAAGCCTGATTCTGATCTATGCAAAAACTATTTGGTGACAATACTGTAAACTGTATGAACCAGCAGACAAAGCTGATATACTGTAAGGGCAGAGTAAATGATCTTTGACCCTCTGGCTCCAGTAGGGATTGACTGAAATTTACCCGAGTATCTTCTAAAATTGAAAGTTATAGTAAAAGTGTCTGCAAAGCTGAAGATGCTGCACATGCAGGATTTCTGTTAAATTTGATGAACATAACAGTTACATGAAATCAATTTACATTATCATATTGTCATTCCTGATTAATTGAATGATACCTTTGTCCTAAATTAGGCGCGGATCACAAGCATTGATCTAAGGGTAAATTCACACACTGTAGATTTGTTGCCGAAATTTCTGCGACTGTCACATAACATTTTAGCAGAGCATTTTTTCAAGAAATAGCTGAAACGGGTGCAAGTCAGGGAGGAAGGATTGTTTTACTCTGGGAAGCTTTATATTTCTCTCCTCTCTGGGATCCATTCCAGCTATTTCCAGGAAAAAAAAAACTCATATAAAAAGCTGAAACTCAGTGTATTAAACTGGTTGAAGTGTATTATTACTGAGATTCGTGGTAAGGGGCCTATGACCCCTATTTCTTGGGAGCTGAGATCACACCTTGGTTCTGACCACTATGAAGGACTTACCACAGGTCTTCAGCAGTTCTTGGCTGTCTTGTAGCTGTAGGTAATCAGAGACAGTCTTGTCTACATCTGGACTTTGTGGAAGTCATACCGTTTCTTATGCAATGCTCTGTTCTTTAAGTTTAAAGAGACCCTGTCACTATTTTTTAAAAAAAACTACAATGGCAGCTTAAGTAGCAATAATTAGATAGCAAATAACCCACATACTGTAGTAGTGCTAGATAGCAGAAACCCACCAATTTGTTACTCCTTACAAAAAAGAACAATGCTTTTGCACATGAGTGGATCCTCTCAACCTCTGGACCCCATAGCAGCTGCTATGGCTGTAACCACTATAGTTACACCTATGGATTGTAGAGTTCATCTAGAAAAACTGCTAAATTGTCCTGTTTAAGAACGAAGAAAGCTGTCTCTCTAGTTGCACCTAAAGGTGGCTTCTCCTGTGAGTCAATGTCCGACCCTTTCAGGCAGTGGTTCTAAGCCAGTAGCTTAATAGCCACATGTAGGTCATGAGGCCCTGCTGAGTTGCTTAGCATTGGCAGCCTAAATTATGACCACATGTGTTTGCTACGATATGACATCCACATTAATAATATATCAGACATATCCTATGCCCAGAAGAGTGTTAAATTAAGTAATTTAATACCATAGGGTCAGATATTAAATTAAGATATTTATCTACAGATTTTAATTTTATAATTTTCTGTTTTCCTGTGTTCAATATGTTAGCTTTTATTTTTTTATTTTTTATGTGGCTCTCGGTCATCGCTGACTAGTGTTGAGCGATTATTATCGACAAAGTTGAAATCAGCACGGTTTTTATGTTGATCGGAATTTTTCGATCACGCGATAATTTAGGTGAAAATCTGCGCGGCCAGCAAATCAGCTTAGAGAATAGAGCAGGGTGAGCTGGGTGTGCGATGTCATGACTGGGATGTGTATGGTTGTGATTGGCTGGAAAAAATACATGAACCTCGTTTTACATAGAACAGCTCCTTCCTGTTCAGCAATCAGTGTGTGCCTGTGTCTTCATAAGAGTAGGACGTGTGCTTAGGTCTCTCTCAATACAGCTCAGCGAAAGGTTCTCTTTTGTTCACACAGACAACTAATGCTTTTAGCTGTGAAAATTAGAACATAGGTAGATTAGAGAATTTCAGTTTTTAGTTATTTAGACTGAGAATTTTAAAGAAGCATCTAGTGCTGTACAGCCATGTGTGTGTGTGGGAGGGGGGGGAGGGGAAGGGGAGTGGTGCGGGCGAACACACAGACAGACAGGCTGGCAGGCTTTTGAAAGGAGAGTGGATATTGTGCAGCCAAGACTCTGCTTTGACCCTGCATTGACATGGCTATTTCATTTAACAGTCTTTGGCCTGTTCTGGTTGAAATATTAGATTGTATTTTGTGCAGGGCCTGTAATTATATTAGGATCCCAGATCTTTTCTAGTAACTGCAGGTGTATTTGATAGGTGCAACAACTCTCCTTTTATTATCTGTACACGATTTAATTAGTTTTTTTTTCACTTTGGCGCAGCTAGTTTTGTTCATAGGGACCCACTTAGTACTTACAATAGGATACAGAACCTTTTCTAGATCACCGTTGTGTATTTATAGGTGCAAAAACACATTTGATTAATCCGTACACAATTTAAATTTGGTTTTGTTTACTTTGCGCGCCAGGCCATTTTTGTTAAAAGACCCATCTTGTTCGGATATTACCATACATAAATTGGCCAGTTAATTGGTGTTGATTTCATTGGTGCAAAAACCTCATTTTATTATCTGTACCAATTTAATTACGTGTTTTTCCCTTTGCGCAGCTCAGTTTTGTTCAAAGACCCCACTTTGTAACTTTCAAGAGGGATACAGAAATTTTTATAGCTCACCGCAGGTGTATTTATAGGTGCAAAAAACCACTTTTTATTATCCGTAAACAATTTAATTTGTTTTTGTTCACTTTGGCGCAGGAGCACATGTTTTGTTCTAAAGGAACCTTCTTGTACGGTTATTACCATTAAGAAATTTGTAGGATTTGGTGTTGATAAATTTTGTTGGTGCAAAACCAACTATTATTATCAGTACATATTTAATTACGTGTTTTCCCTTTGGCGCAGCCCAGTTTTGTTCAAAGGGGCCCACTTTGTACATTACAATAAGGATACAGAACTTTTCACGAACGCAGGTTGTATTTCATAGTGCAAAAAAACCACGTTTTATTATCCGTACACAACTTTAATTAGTGTTTTTCACTTTTGGCGCAGCCCAGTTTTGTGAAAGACCCATCTTGTACTTATCTTACATACCAGAAATATGGTAGTCATTGCAGGTGTATTTCATAGGTGCAAAACATCCTTTTATTATCCTTATTACATTTCAAATAGGTGTTTTTTTTATTTGGCGCGGCCAAGTTTTGTTCATAAGAGCACCTTGTACTTAAATTATGAATACAGAAATTTTGTTTTTAGGGGTTCTTAATGTTGGGGCGGTGGGTTTTGAGGCGCCGTATTTCTTGGTGCAAAAACCAACCGTTTTATTATCAGTACACTTTTAAATATTGTATTGCACGTGGTTGCGGGCCTGTTTTTTTCAAATAGGCCACGTTGTACGACATTATGATAGAAAAATTTTTAGGCATCTGTTTCGTTTGTCATTGCTGCCAAAAACGCAATTTCTCATCCGTGAATTTTGAACGTTTTATTGCCGCTCGCATTGAATCCTCAGTTTGGCGCAGATGTGCACTTGTATGATAGTTTGTTGAAAAACTATCAATTCTAGTACCACTGGGCAGTTGTAACTCCCTGGGACTGAAGGAAAGAACAACTGTTGTTTATTGTCTATCCGGTTCTTCCACCGACCGTATTCACAGGTTATCGCTAGAAACATTTCAGTTTCTAATCCTAGTTGGCTGTAGGAAATATAGAGGGATTTAATGAAATAGCTGGATTTGCAGTTTTTAATAGAGACTGTCAAAAAACTCTTCCATACTTTCTTAAATTTTTATCTATTCTGACCATGGAGCTAGAAATGCAGGTGGTAGCGAGCAAAGAGGGGTGTAGGACATGGCGGTAGATGTACGAGAGAAGGTGCTCCTTCCAGTGCTGCGACAACACGCATGCCAGAGGATAGTCGGTTGCAGGACCTCAGGCCTGTCATCGCTGGGTCAGGGCCCTGTGAATTCTCAGTAACGAACAGCATCGCAATCTGTTCTTCAGTGCGTTAATGCACTGCATCCAGCAGTCTTACCTCATCGTCCTCCCAGTCTTCGGCCACTAATGTTCGTCATCAGCATCATCAAGCATCCGTCCAACATGTAGCAAGCCCAAAATGTCAACTTCGGTTACCCCATCTGTGGATAATCCATTTTCGAAGGACCTCTTTGATGACAAAATGTGGTTTGGGTCAGATGGCATGTTAAAAGTCAAGAGGCAAAAGGAATGATTTTTCTTGCTCTGTCGCCCAGTTACTGATGCCATCAGAGGAGTGAAGGAAGCCTGGTCTATGGGCAAAAATCCGGGCGGTCGGAACGCCTTGCAGTGCCCTTGCTTGTAGACGCAGCTTCTGGATGCAGAATGTCAGGTCGACCAAGTCACCTTGTGTTGATGATGATGTTGATGACGACAATGCGGATCCCATCCTGGTCTTTACGCAGAATTTGTTGACGAGCGTCATCAGTGGACAGAGGAGGAGACGATGGGGTAGTGTTCAATACGGGTCACGCCACAAAAAGGGGACGAGGGGCGGTCGCAGAAGTCCGCTGATATGATTCGCCAAGCACGGTCAGCGCAAAACCCCGCTCCTCGCTTATTCGCCGTCAATAAGGTCCAGGAACCCTCTCAAGCCTGGGACTTCTTTGAGCAGCCTCTGATCGTCACCAGCGATGTCATATGCGCCTTTGCCGTAAACGCATAAGTCGAGGCAAGAAGCTTAAGTGTTAACACCACCAAACTGTTAGTAACATGCAGCGAATGCATGAGTTGAAATGGAGGGAACACTTGGCCTAAAATGGCCAGACCGACGCGGGCTACAACCACTGGCACACCTCTGTCTCCGCCTCCTCCTCCTCCGCCACCACCAAGCGTTCATCAGCCTGCCCATGTCTCTCAGAGTCATGATCATGGGATCAGCCCTCCGCTTCAGCCTCACCGTCGCACGAAGTACTCACCAGCACCACCAGGAGGACCATCCTACCCTTCTCCTTCCGCCATACAGCGGCCTGTCTAGCAGACCAGCTTCTGTCTTTCTGGTTTTGGGAGCAGAAGAAACACTTTAACCAAACCATCCCAAAGCCAAAGCCTGAATGTCGGCATTGCCAGGCGTTTGGCCTTGGAAATGTTGCCTTTCCGTATGGTGGACACAGTGGGTTCCGCCAGACATCATGGGCCCTCGCTTGCCCCCAATACCAGAGCCGGAGCAGGCATTTCTTTGCCAGAAAATCCGTCCTGCCGTGGCCAGCCACGTGGCAATCTAAAATTTCAAGCGCGTTGTCTTGATCTGTGGTCCGGAAAAGGTCATCTCACCCCGACACATGGACTAGTAAGCACCGGCC
The DNA here is from genome assembly GCA_025379985.1 of Phyllomedusa bahiana. Classification (NCBI taxonomy): domain Eukaryota; kingdom Metazoa; phylum Chordata; class Amphibia; order Anura; family Hylidae; genus Phyllomedusa; species Phyllomedusa bahiana. The sequence continues at coordinate 35,405 of JAODAL010015342.1, read as the reverse complement.
AAGGCCAGCTATATCTCTGTGACAGCTCACTGGGTGAGGCTGGGTGGATGTCTCTGGGGGTTGACGGTGGCTCTCTGGCCTCGGCGCCATGCTCTCAGAACCGCAGGGGGCTATGGTGCAGGGGCTCGTTACCCAAGGTCTCTGGTGGCATCACGTGCCCAGAGGACACCAGGCCGTGTTGAATTTAATCTGCTTGGAGACCGTCCACACACAGGTCAGGATCTGTGGATGGCTCTAAGCAACTGAGACGAGCGCTGGCTGGGTGACAAGAAACCTTGTGCCTGGCAAGGTGGTGTGCATAACGGGCGAAATCGCCTGGAAGCCTTAGATCCGGTTGCTGGAGCAATCCCTTGCCTGGCATTGTCATGAACCTTGTCGTACAGAACATTTCTAAACAGCTACCTGGCGTCTGGACTGCCTGCTGAAGAAAGGCTCGAGGGTCTGAGTTCGCACTTCCGCCGTTCGCACCCTGCTTCGTCCCACCTGGCTGCGTTGCAGCGTCAGTCGGCCTCCCCGTCAACCGTCTCATTGTTGACGTGGGGAACACGCTGGAATTCCACCCACCACATGCTCCAGCGATTGTGGCAGCAGCGCAATGCCATTGACGCAGTTCGAAGTGACACTGCCTGACAAGCAGCGGTTTACGGGACCTTGGGGTGTTGAACCACCGAGAGTGGAGGCAGGTGAAAGAGCTCTGCACCATCCTTGCCAGTTTTGAGAAGCCACAAAATGGTCAGTGTGGACAATGCATTGTCAAGCATGAGCATTGTGGTGATCTTAGTTCTGGAACGATCGTTGGACCCTCTGAAAAACAGGTCTGCCAGCGACGGAGGAGGAGACGGACACAGATGCGGACACGGTGCCTTTCCTCCATCAAATCCACAAGGCCCGACAGTTTCACCAATTTCATCGGTCTTCATTAGCAGTGGTTCGGGGTCCAGAGCTAGGCATGGTGGCGCATCAGCTTCAGGAGTTGCATCATTCAGCAAGTCAGGGCTTCCTATGTTGAAGCCTGTGCAGAAGCAGCGGAGGAGGAGGAGGAGGATGGTTAATTCCTAGGCACCGGGAATTACCGACGTCACTGCCTTGGAAAGAGGTGTGGCGCGAATTTGTGGCGGAGGCGGAAAGATGAGGAAGATCTGTTTGCTATGTGCCCCTCGACCCTGTGGCTTGCGAAAAAATCAAGGCCTCCATCTCTCACATGAGTGCTTGGATAGCTCCATTTCCTCCAACTGATCCTCGCATTAAGCAATCAAACAATGAACAACAGTTACTGGGTGGCCTTCTCCTGGATCCGGTACTAACAAAAATCAGCACTTTCCTTCCACCACCCAATAAGAGAGTAAAAATGCAGGAAAATGGGACCTTGCTGATTGTCAACGGGACATCTGTTGCGTCTGCTTCACGTTCTCCAAATGTCACGGTGGAAAAACATCAACTACGTGGACGCAGTAGAGTGCCAAAGTAGCGTAGCGGCAGCAGCAGGCAAGGTGGCACGAAGCCTTATGGGGTGACCTCTGGCAATCTTTGTTTACCAACTCACCAACGCATGCAATGCAGGGCACACATCCAACACACAGAGATCAGACTTAAGATAATGGTGCAGACTATCTGCTGGTCTCAACACCGATGTTTTTGCATGTGTCCGGACCAATAGACTTCTAGGTATCCAAAATGGACGAATAGCCCGAGCTGGCTCGTACCGCCATAGAGGTGTTAGTCCTGCTTCAGCAAGCCCAGGTATATCCGATCGGGACTTCAGCACAGCTGAGGAGTCTTTACAGACAAACGCATCCGGCTATTCCACAGATAATGTGGATCGTTTGTCTTTCATCAGGTTGAATCAGGCTTGGATCTCTGTTGTTGTTGTGGACCCCAATTGACGAGGTCACCGATTAGTTGCAGTCTACTTCACATTTCCTTTTCAAACAGAAATGGTCCTGCTTGAAAACTTTTTTTTAAAAATGATCATTTCTTCTGCAATTTTTATTCTCTTTTCCCAACAGTTCATTTCTTGCTGGTTTTGCTCTGAGGAGACTGTAAAAAGACAGCACGGTTCTCTTGGACTACACACGTATTCCATTTACTCACTTTAACTTAAGAATATTTCGCATTGTCAATGGTTTTGAGGGTCATGTTGCTGTGAGATACAGCAATAATCTTCATGGTCCTTTGGAACAAGAAATGTGACTTCTAGTGGCATTTCTCCCTACAATTTTTAATAGTGGCTGAGAAGTCATATTTATAATTTTTTTGGGGTCATGTAGCTGTGAGATACAGCAATAATCATGGACTTTGTACAGAAATGTGGCTCTAAGTGGCATTTCTCCCTCACAATTTTTAACGTGTCTGAGAAGTCATTGTTTATAATTTTTGGGTTTGATTGTTTGAAATGAGCAATACTACAGGTCCTCAATATAAAAAAATTTAGTTTCTAACAGGACATTTGATTTGCCAACTGACCAAAGTGGATCATTGGGTCTGCTTTGAATTTTTGGGGCCATTTTGCTGTGGACATGCAGCTATACTACAGGTCTATTCTAAAAAATTTTGTTTCTAACAGACCATTTGTTCTTCACATATTGTCAAGAGTGGCTCAAGGGTGATGGTGCTGTCAGAAAACAGGAATAGGTAGACACAGTTAATGGACAACATATAGCAAAATGACTTGTTTTGCAAGATCATTTAACTAGCTATACTAATCCCTGTATTGAGAACAACCCATTTAAGTACAAATGAAAAAAAGAGAAAAACATTAGACATGGTGGGATTCATCTATTTTAAAAATGTGTTTTCTAGAATTAAAGTACTAAAACTTGCATGATACAAAATAGCTGTTAAAAAAATTCTCTCTGAATTGTACAAAGGGAGGTACAGGAAAACTTGACCAGATGTAGGTTATCAGAGGACATGGAGTATTGGAGCCGGACAGAGAACAAAGTACAGAGACCATTTCATCCAGCACGTTGAGTAAAATTGAGAAAAAGAATGCCAGATAAAGGGCCATCTGGGTGTAGATGGAGCGTTAAACCACCTGTATTTCCAAGTGAAGCTCAATTGGTCCACACTCATACGGGAGGGGCAAGCGCTACCAGGTATTGACTGTGTACAGAGGACAGGCTGGGAGTTCTCACACTCCGCTTCCGCACTCTGCATCAGCACGACAGTTTTCGTTGCTGCGGTCTCAGGGCATTTTATCCTGCGTGATATTAGATGGACGGACGCAATGCCTGGTCTTTCACAGCACCCACTGAAAAACTCCGGCACTGGGCATGCTTTGGCCCAGGACAGTATAGTCAATGTACAGTGAGACTAAAATGGTGGTTGAAAGACTCCTTTTTTCCGGCACTTTTTAAAATGTGGGGGTCATGCAGGTTTGGGGCATCATGCTGTGCCCCGGACAGGTATAGGTCAATGTCAGTGAAACTAAAATGGTGGTTGAAAGGACTCCTTTTCCGGCACTTTTTAAATGTGGGGGTCATGCAGGTTTGTGGCTATGCTGTTGGCCCAGGACAGGTATTAGATCAATGCCAGTGAAACTAAAATGGTGGTGAAAGACTCTTTTTCCGGCATTTTAAATGTGGGGGTCATGCAGGTTTTGGGGCTCATGCTGTGCCCAGGACAGTTTAGTCAATGTCAAGTGATACTAAAATGTGGTTGAATGACTCCTTTTTCCGGCACTTTTTAAATGTGGGGTCATTGCAGGTTTTGGGGGCTCATGTGTGGCCCAGGACATGGTATAGTCAATGTCCAAGTGAAACTAAAATGGTGTTAAAAGACTCCTTTTTCCGGCACTTTTTAAATGTGCTGGGGTTCACTGCAGGTTTGGGGCTCATGCTGTGCCCAGGACAGTATAGTATTGTCCAAGTGAAAACTAAAATGGTGGTTGAAAGACACTCCTTTTTCCGGCACTTTTTAAATGTGGGGGTCATGCATGTTTGGGGGCTCATGCTGTGTCCCAGGGACAGTATAGGTCAATGTCCAGTGAAACTAAAATGGTGGTTGAAAGGACTCCTTTTTACGGCACTTTTTAAATGTGGGGGTCATGCAGGTTTGGGGCTCATGCTGTGGCCCAGGACAGGTTTAGTCACTGTCCCGTGAAACTAAAATGGTGGTTGAAAGCTCCTTTTTCCGGCACTGTGTAAATTGTGGGGTCATGCAGGTCCTGTGGGCTCTTGCTGTGGCCCAGGACAGGTATGTTCAATGTCCAGTGAACTAAATGGTGGTTGAAAAGGACTCCTTTTTCCGGCCTTTTTAAATGTGGGGGTCATGCAGGTTTGGGGCTCATGCTGTGGCAGGACAGGTATTGTCTATGTACAGTGAACTTAAAATGAGTGTTGAAAGGACCACCTTTTTCCGGAACTTTTTAAATGTGGGTGTCATGCAGGTTTGGGGCTTTGATGTGGACCAGGACAGGTATAGTCATTGTCAGTTCCAACTAAAATGGTGGTTGAAAGACTCCTTTTTCCGGACTTTTTAAATGTGGGGGTCATGCAGGTTTGCGGCTATGCTGTGGCCAGGACAGGTATGTCAATGTCAGTGATAACTAAAATGGTGGTGAAAGACTCCTTTTTCCGGCAGCTTTTTAAATGTGGGGGTCATGCAGGTTTGGGCATCATGCAGTGGCCCAGACAGGTATAGTCAATGTCTGTGAAACTAAAATGGTGGTTAAGGACTCCTTTTTCGCACTCTTTTTTTAAAATGTGGGGGTCAATGCAGGTTGGGATCATGCTTGTCGGCGCAGGACAAGGTATAGTCAATGTCCGAGTTCAACTAAAATTGGGGGGGGTTGGGGGGGTTGAAGACTCTTTTTCCGGCACTTTTTAAATGTGGGGGGTCATGCAGGTTTTGGGCTAATGCTGCGTTCCAGGACAGGGATATTCAATGTCCAGTTCAAGTAACTGGATGGGTTCAAATCATATTGCCTTATGGCACTTTTTCTAATTTGTGGTCATGCAGGTTTAAGGGTCAAGGATGTGGTAAAAGACCAAGTGGATAGGAAATGGGTCAGTGACTTTTTTTCTGTGACTTTTATAACACCTAAGTGTTAGTTGCCTAAGATGTAGCAGTATCCATTTGACTGTTGTGGATGTTAATTTAGCTTCTTCCAGCCTTGTTTGGGTGTAATAACGAATGGTGTTGATTGCTCTCCCATTGACTTTAATGGTCATAGCGCATAAATCAATGCTCACTATCGAAAAACCTTATCGATAGCGGCCGACTATCGACTATCGATCGATCTCGATAGCCAACGCAATCGCTCAACACTAATCACGGGCCCAGAGAAACCAGGCCGTGTTGAAATTAATCTGTCTTGGAGACCGTCCACACACAGGTCAGGAGCTGTGGACGGCTCTCGCACCGAGGACCGAGCGATGGCCTGGGTGACAAGAACCTTGTCGCCAGGCAAGGTGGTGTGCGATAACGGTCGAAATAGATGGCCGCCCTAATTCGGTAGGCTGGAGCACATCCTTGACTGGCACATGTCATGAACCTTGTCGTCCAGAAATTTTCTAAGTGCTACCCAAGTCTGGACTGACTGCTGAGGAAGGTCGAGGTCTGAGGGTTCGCACTTCGCCATTCGCACCTGCTTCGTCCCGCCTGGCTTGCGTTTGCAGCGTCAACCGGCTCCCCATCAACCGTTTTCATTGTTGACGTGGCAACAACGATGGAAATCCACCTCCACATGTCCAGCGATTGTGGCAGCAGCGCAATGCCATTGCGCAGTTACGAAGTGACACATTGGCAGAAAAGCAGTGGTGCGACCCCCTCTTTGGGTGTTTTTTTTTTTTTTTTTTTTTTTAAGCCACCGAGAGTCGGAGACAGGTGAAAGGCTCTGCACCATCCTTGCCAGTTTTGATAGAAGCCACCAAAATGGTCAGTGGCGGACAATTTCTTGTACAGCATGAGCATTGTGGTGATCTTAGTTCATGAAACATTCGTTGGACATACTGAAAATCAGGTTCCACCAGCGACTTAGGAGGAGACGGACACAGATGCGGACACGGAGCCTTTCTCTCCGTCGATTCCACAAGGCCTGACAGTTCTCAATTTTATCGGTCTTCTTAGGCAGCGGTTCGGGTTTTTTTTAAGGGCTAGTGGCCAAGGGCGGCGCCTCAGCTGTCAGGGTGTTCATCTGAGGCAAGTCAGGGCTGTGTTGAAGCTTGTGCCGGAGGAAGCGGAGGAGGAGTAGGTATTCCTAGACACCCGACGTTACCGACATCCTGCCTTGAAAGAGGTTGGCGCGGAATTTGAGGTGGAGGAGGAAGATGAGGAGATGAGTTTGCTAGTGCCCCTTGACCCAGAGGCTTGGAAATCCAAGGCTCCAGTCTCTCACATGAGAGCCTTGGTTGCTCCATTTCCTCCAACATGATCCTCGCTTTAAAGCCATCAAAATGGAACAACAGATTACTGGGTGGCCATCTCTGGATCCCCGGTACAAAACAAAACTAAGCATTTCCTTCACCCACCCAAATAGAGAGTAAATGAGGAACAAATGGAGACCTTGCTTGATTGATCAACTGGAGACATCTGTTTTGTCTGCTTCCACGTCTTCAAATGTCACAGTGAACAAGTCAGCGGACGTGACAAGCAGTAGAGAGCAAAGTAGCCGTAGCGGCAGCAGGCAGCAGCAGGAAATGTGTTTTTCTTTGCTGAAGCCTTCATGGGTGACCTATGGCAATCTTTAGTTACACCTCACCACGCATGTATGGCAGGGCACACATACCAACACACAGAGACCAGCTTAAGATCATGGTGCCGACTATCTGCATCTCAACACCGATGTTTTTGGATGTGTTCCTGAGTACCCAATTGACTTATGGGTATCCAAAATGGTTGAAATGGCCCGAGCTCGCTCGCCACGCCATAGAGGTGTTGTCCTGCCCGAGCCAGCGTCATATTGGAGTGACCTTCAGCACAGCTGGAGGCATTCATTACAGAAAACGCATCACGGCTTTCCACAGTAATGTGGATAATTTGTCATTCATCAAGATGAATCTGCATGGATCTATGATGATGTTGTGGCCCATGTATTGCCAGAGGTCACGATTATTTGCCGTCTACTTCACATTCTCTTCAACAGAAATGGTTCCTCTGAAAAACTTTTTTTTAAAATGATCATTTCTTACGCAATTTTTATTGTCATTCCCAAAAGTTCATTTTGCCTGAGTTTTGCTGTGAGGAGACTGTAAAGACTCAGGTTTCATGGGACAAAACCGTATTTTTATCCATTTATTCACTTCATCTTTAGAAATTTTCGCATTGTCAGATGGTTTTGCGGGTCTTGTTCTGTGAGGATTCAGCTATATCATGGTCCTTGTGGAACAGAAATGTGGCTTCTAAGTGGCATTTCTGCCTCACAATTTTGTAACAGTGGCTGACGATGTAATTTTTATGAATTTTTTGGGGTTCATGGTGCTGTGAGATACAGCTATAATCATGGTCCTTTGGAACAGAAATGTGGCTTCTAAGTGGCATTTTCTCCCTCACAATTTTAACAGTGGCTGAGAAGTCATTTTTTTAATTTTTTGAGTCATGCTGCTTTGAAATGCAGCAATACTACAGGTCTATTATGAAAAAAAAGTGGTTTCTAACAGACATTTTGTTCTTCACATTTGTCAAGAGTGGCTCAAGGGTCATGTTTTGAAATTTTGGGGCATTTTGCTGTGAAATACAGCTATACTACATGTCCTTATTCTAAAAAAAATGTGGTTTCTTAACACGACATTTGTTCTTCACAATTGTCATGAGTGGTAAGGGTGATGGTGCTGTTCAGAAACAGGAATAAGTAGGACACTTGTTAATGGGGACACATATTGCAAAATGACTTTTTTTGCAAAAATCTTTAACATCGCTAGCAATCCTGTAGTGCACACCCATTTAATTCATTTAAAAAAAAGAGAACAAAGATGTGGTGGGATTCCATCCTATTTTTAAAATGTGGTTTCTAGGAATTAATATACTAATAACTGGCATGACCAAAATAGTGATACAAATATTCCGCTGAATTGTACAAGGGGAGGATACAGAAGACTTGAACAGATGTAGGTTACGCAGGACAGATATTGCATCGTCCAGTTCAACTAAAATGGTGTAGAAAGTCTCCTTTTTCCGGCACTTTTTAATCTGTGGGTAGACAGGTTTAATGGTCTACTGTGGTTACAGAACAGGTATAGTCAATGTCCAGTTCAACTAAAATGGTTGGTTGAAAGGGACTCCTTTTTCCGGCCACTTTTTTAATCTGTGGGTCATGCAGGGTTTGGGGCTCATGCTGTGGCCAGGACAGGTATAGTCAATGGTCAGTTCAACTAAAATGGTGGTTGAAAGACTCCTTTTTCTGGCACTGTTTTTAACTTGGGGGTCAGACAGGTTTAATGGTCATACTGTGGTACAGAACCCCCCCCCCCCACAGGTTAGTCAATGTCCAGTTCAATATAAATGGTGGTTCAAATACTCCTTTTCCGGCACTTGTTTAATCTGTGGGGCAAGACAGGTTTTTAGTGGTCATACTCGCGGTCCAGGACAGGTATAGTCAATCGTGCAGTTCAACTCAAATGCGGGTTCAAAAGGACTCTTTTTTCCGGCACTTCTGTTAATCTGTGGGTATGCAGGTTTGGGATCTTGCTTGTGGAACCCAGGGACAGGTATAGTCAATGTTCCCAGTTCAACTAAAATGGTGGTTGAAAGACTCCTTTTCGGCACTTTTAACCTGTGGTCAGACAGGTTTAAATGGTCATAATGTGTACACGAACAGGTATAGTCTTTGTCAGTGAAACTAAAATGGTGGTTGAAAGGACTCCCTTTTCCAGCACTTTTTAATCTGTGGGTCATGCAGGTTTGGGGCTCAATGCTGTGGAAAGGAGAGTATTGTCAATGTCCAGTTCAACTAAAATGGTGGTTGAAAGACTCTTTTTCGGCACTTTTCTATTCTGTGGGTCATGCAGGTTTGGGGACTCATGCTGTGGCCCAGGACAGGTAAAGTCATTGTACAGTTCAACTAAACAGGTGGTGAAAGACTCCTTTTTTCTGGCACTTTTTAAAAATCTGGGGGTCAGGACAGGTTTAATGGTCATACTGTGGTACAGAAACAGGTATTAGTCAATGTCCAGTTTCACTAAAATGGTGGTTTCAAATACTCCTTTTTCAAGCACTGTTTAATTGTGGGTCAGAAGGTTTTTAGTGGTCATACTGCGGTCCAGGACAGTATAGTCAATGTGCAGTTCAAAATAATGGTGGTTCAAAGACTCCTTTTTCTGGCACTTTTTAATCTGTGGGTAAGCGGGTTTGAGGGTCATGCTGCCGGTACAGGAATGTATAGTAAATGTCCAGTTCAACTAAAATGTTGGTTGAAAGATCATTTTTCCAGCAATTTATCTGTGGGTTCATGCAGGTTTGGGGCTCATGCTTTGGCCCTGGACAGGTACAGTCAACTGTACAGTTCAACTAAAATGGTGGTTGATAGACTCCTTTCTCTGGCACTTTAAATCTGGGGGTCGAGACAGGTTTAATGGTCATACTGTGGTACAGGAACGGTATAGTCAATGTCCAGTTCAACATAACATGTGGTGGTTTCAAATAATCCTTTTTCAGGGCCACTGTTTAATCTCATATGGTCAGACAGGTTTTAGTGGGTACTTACTGACGCGTCCAGGACAGGTTTAGTTAATGTCCAGTTCAACTCAAAATGGTGGTGAAAGACACTTTTTCCGGCACTTTTAATCTGTGGTCAGCAGGTTGGGGACTTTGCTGTGGCCCAGGAATGTATAGTCCAATGTCAGTTCATCTAATAATGGTGGTTCAAAGAATCCTTTTTCGGCACTTTTTAATCTGTGGAGGTCAAGCGGTTTGAGGGTCGTGATGCGGAGTACAGGACAGGTATTTCAATGTCCCTGTTCTACTAAAATGGTGGTTAAAGACTCTTTTTCCAGTACTTCTTAATTTGTGGGACAGGACAGGTTTTATGTGTCATACTGCGGTCTAGGAAGGTCTAATCAATGTCCAGTTCAACTAAAATGGTGGTTGAAAGACTCCTTTTTCCCTGCAATTTTTAATCTAGTGGGTCATACAGGTTTGAGGGTCATGCTGCGGGTTACAGACATGTATAGTCAATGTCCAGTTCAACTAAAATGGTGGTATCAAAGACTCCTTTTTCTGGAACTTTTTAATCTGTTGGGTCAGGACAGGTTTAAGGTCATGCTGCGTTCAGACAGGGCATAGGTCAGTGTCCAGTTTCAAGTAAAAATGATGGTTCAAATAATACTGCCTTCTGGCACTTTTTTAAGTTGTGGGTCATTTCAGGGTTTAAGGGTCAGCTGTGGTACAAGACAGGGTTAGTGGGAATAGTCTGTGACTTTTTTTAATGTGACTCTTGTTGCTAATTTTGTTGCCTAGAGTGTAGCATGTATCCAGTTTACTAGTTGTGATGTTAAATACCAGCTTCTCCAGCCCTGTTGGGTGTAAGAATGAAGTGTGTTGTGTTCCTCGTCCATTCGACTAGATATTAATGGGTATCATCGCGTTCGATGAATCTATTAGTCTGACTGCGACGCTGGAAATTCGTCTTGATAATATGTACGCTCAAATCGTTTGACTAGTCGCGGAATGCGATGAGTTATCGTGGCTCATCACTATCGCGCGATAATGACTGGCGGTCTTGTGCAACTCTAGAATCTCAATAGTCTTGGGTATTGACATTGTGTGCGTAAGAGATGTGATTACAAAGACAATATTACTCTCATGTTCTGTCTGTGTAATAACTGATTGGAGCTCTATGAGAAAAGTCCTCTTATATCTGCAATCCAGAGCAACCGCGCAAGCACTGTGATGTAGAATAAATGAACCATGCGCTCTAAGTCATAAGCTTCTGTAAGTCCTTAGTAGACGGGCTTGTTAGTTCTCGCTCTATATAAAATAGTTAGCTAGATAAGAGAGTAGATGTTTTTCACATCGACGTATACATTTCTTTATGATATAGAATAGTCCCTTTACTAGGAGCTTAGAAGCGATGACTTGGAAGCCTGTACCACGGTCAATATCGATCCTATCAAGATTGTGTGATCTCATGTGCTGTCATCATCGCAAAGAATAAGAAGCTAGAGTTGAATTTAGATCCTAAACACAAAGCATTATCGGCATCTGACACACCTGCTATCCTAGTACTATGAAGATGGGTAGGTGCATTCTGTGCATGGTTGTTAACGATTTGGTGATGCTAGTGCGCGGGTACTCAGCTGAGACACGCGTGTCCGCGGGACGGCGGCTGCGTCTCGCCTGCTCGCCCGAACCCGCCACTGGTTGTGCAGCGGAGCGAGTTGTCGGCACGCGCGCCGTGTATCGGTGCCGCTCGTGCTAGCGCAACGTACCCGCAGCGCCGTGTATGATACTTGTACACCGGCAATCCGCTCTGTGACTACGGTGGTGCATCGCTTGTGCTACAGTGCTGCCGGGGCAGCGACACGCTCTCTAGGGCGCGCGCGCGCGCCAGCCTTCCCTCTCTTAAAGGGCCAGTGTACGCCGGTAATTGGCTATTGCCGGCACTGACCCTATATATTGTCTCCTCCGGACAGCCCTCTGCCGGATCTTTAGTGGCCTCCTGAGCCTTTAGAGAAAGCGTTTCGTCCCTTGTTTGCCTTACCGTGTACAGACCGGTCTCGTTCCCTTTCCTGACAACGAACTTCTGCGCCTGTCCTGCCTTTTGGCCTGTTCCTGACTTCGCCTCAGCCTCACGGATATCTGTAACCGCTTATCCTGGCAACCACCGCAAGCAAGTCCCGCCAGTGAAACGACTGGTAGTTCTCCGCCAGCAGCAAGTCCATCCCGCAATGCGGCGGGCTCTGGTGAAAACCGGGTTCTACTTAGGTTCCGTTCCCTGGCGTGGGGCTTCCACACATCGCTTGCAGTGGGCCCAGCGGATCCAACTTCCACTGCCGTTATACAGTAAGATCCGGCCATGGATATCCCGCCAAGGTGCCTATGCCTGGTGAAGGGACCTTGCCGCAGTCGTCGCGCAACAGTCATCGTCAAATTGCGCATCAGTTCAACATGTTGGACCTGTTTGACCTTCATTTTACAAGCAACTTCTGGCGAACCAGCCGCTTCGCCAACTACACCATTTTCACCCCCTCCACCCCTCCTCACCACCTCCCCTTATTTACCCCCTCAACTTAAACTCACCCTAACACCTAAATCTTTTAACCCTCTAATCCACTTCCACCACCCCCTATCACCCATCCCCCCAATCCAACCATTCTTCCTAACACTTCTCTAACCCCTATTCCAATATTACCTATAAACCTCCTTCCCCCACTCTCTCCCCCCCCCCCCCCAACTCACATTTCCCCCCCACCACCCACACCACATCCCCCCCCCCCCCCCCCCCCCCACACACCCCCCCCCCCCAAACAAAACCCTTTCACCTCCCCCTCCACACCCCATCAATCCTTACCCCAACACCCTTCTAACCACTAAAAATCTTCCTGTATCCCATTTCACCTACATACCATCTCTCCACAACACTCCCACACCATAGTCAAACCTCATATCCTCAACACACCCCCCCCCCCCCCCCACTTCATCACCCCTCCCCCCCCCCCCCCCTCTCTCATCACCGCTCATTGTCATCCACCCAACCATCACTTATACTCATCTCCTACTCCTCCCAATCCAACCTTCCTCATATCCTTAACACAGCCTCCATTCTTACAATCTCACAATGTGATACTACTGTCAACGCCCGCTTTACCACACAGATCCTACTTCCAACCTTGCATATCCCCCCCATAATTATATAGAGATCCCCCAACACCCCCATATATATATATACTAGATATACATCCATAATAGATAAAACTACCTCCCTCACTATACAACCCCCCCCAGAGAAGAACACCTTCCACCCCCTCACTCGCCGCACATATAAATTCCACAAGAAGAGAGATCGTGAAAGACAATAGAAGAGAGAGATAAAATAACCAGATAACCATAGATACCAGACTACCCCCCCCCCCCCCCCCCCCATATCAACGCCTCTTTCCCACACCCTTTTAGACCACACCCCCCCCATCACCAAGACCCTCCCCCTTTACCATACTTATGTTAACCCCTCACCATCTATCTTCCACCTTCATCTGAATCCCACTTACAGATGATCTCACCCTATACAGGAATCCAACTATAAAAGTATTTTTTCATAAATATACTACACTCCTTAATACCACGAATATATATAATCAGATAACTCTTAACCCCTATCTCTCCCACCATGTCGCACACCTACCCTCTCCCTGTCCCGTCACCACGTAGTATGCTCATTCTCCTCACATCTGATATTTATTTTTTTTAATATCAATCACTAGTTTGATGTATAATAACCCCCCAAAAAAATATTCCTCTCATCAATACATTGACGCAATACATTAGAACCCTCCCACCTCACATTCTGATAATGTAAACTATGTGTGCAAACAATCTACTAACATCGAACTACATATATTCCGAGTCCACATAAAAAAACTATATAAAAAATAAACAACAAACATAAAATTGATAAAACAAACTCATTTCAACACTCACCTCCATACATCAATCGTCCCATGAGTCTCCCCAATTGAGTTCATGTGAATATGTACCTCATACTATCCCAACTGCTATTTCAATCATTTTCACCACCCTAACACACTTTGTAGACTATTTATATGTTACCTTTTAGATCACCCAACGCACACAACACCACGCAATTGTAAAATCCATCAACCCTTACTTTTCATCAAAGACAATTACCCATCACAAGACGTGCAGTTGCCCCAGCTCCAACATTCAAATCACATCCTTGACCAATAACACCATCCCACCAATCTTATATCCTAACATCTACACACTTAACGTCTCTGTGTGTGATACCCTCCCTCGTTATCAATACTACAAAGACATCATACACCAAACACTTACTCTTATCGCGCCTCACATACGTACTCCCTCATCACTAAGATACCCCTGCTCACACTCATATCCAACCACTATTTCTACCAACCACCTTGTATGACTCCAAGACTAGTAAATCATATTCTATTCTCCTCTATACAACACATTCTCGCAAATATCTCAACTATTCATTTCACCAGACCAAAACGCATCCTATCATTCCTGATAGTTATCTACACAATATTTGTTTCGCATCATCTCTAACTCAATTATATCCAATCCGTATGTATAACGGTCATCCCTAAACTCCGCCCTGTGACCCCACAATGTTCGCAGTGTGTGTTTGTGGGTGTGTGTCCTCTCTCTCTCTCATAGTGTGTGTGTATCTCGCATGTCTTTTGTGCACTCAGAGATGTATACTCCACAACGACTCTCACTCGCACTCGCTCTTGTTGTCTCCTACTCCCCATCTACTCTCTCACTCTTTCACAGATATATCTGTGCTTATCTGCCACCTAAGTATCTGCTCGCACAGCTCTCATCTGATCCACTACTATTACATAGTGTTGTGTGTGTGTGTTGTGCTGTTCCATACTTCTCTCAGAACATGTTCCATACTCACTCAGAGATACTTTGCTTGAGATTACTGTATTTCAACTAGCTTGTCAAACTACATCGCACTCGCACAGACTCACTCTCAGTGTGTTAAACCTAATACCACTCATAGTTATGCTATGTCGTTACCTAGGAACATCTTCTCTCAGACCATGCCAACTTCACCCTCTCTAAAATACCACCACACACAAATACACTAATAGCCCTATCAAATATATATATTAACTATCGACCATCTCCCAGCACACTATCGGCTCCACAATGTGTGTGTGATACACTCCCGTCTAACTGTGTGTAATTGTAGTGACGCGTTAGAGCACGCAGCGCTCACATACCCCGTCGTCATCTTCACTCTCTGTCCACACATCTCTCACTCGAACACTCTTCCAACATCTACCATCAAACCTTACTGAACTCTCTCAGAAGATAGTGATACTCATATGTACCTGTATCCTCAAAATTAGACTCCTTATAGTAGTGATCCATTAGATGATAGTGTTCTGAGTTGTAGCTAGCACCACTCATAGCGCTAATATACACTGTTCATCATGTGCTATGTGTGTATTACCTAGTGTTGTGTGTGTGTGTAGAGATCATTCTCACTCTATGACTACACTTGACCTTGTGTGATGTGTGAGTATATCAAATTCTGTCGCACTCTGCTATATAGTCAATTTACTATACCTCAGTGTGTGTGCCCCTTTGACGCCCTCCTGCTGCACACCTTCTCCCGCTCTGTGTGTGGTGTGTGTACACATAGATATATATTCATCCAATCTCCATATCCCCCTAATGTGTGTGCGCATATATACGCTCATCTCACATTTGTTGTGTACAAATACTCATATACACCTTGTGTGTCCCATAGTGTGAGAGACAATGTGTCACCCTCTCTACACGCCCAGTATATAGAGTATGCACTCACTACTCATTACTTCTTCCTAAACCACTGTGTGTGTGTGTGTAAGATTCTCGCCAAAAGTAAATTGTGTACAATACTCACTCCTTCTGTCAAACATCACAGATCTTACCCTAGTCATAACTGACGTCTCGTGTGTGTGTGTGTGTGTGTATGTCTCTATGTCTTCTCAGAGAGAGATATTGTGATCCCCTTTATTCTATGTGTTCTCACACCTCTCTGCACATCTTATGCCCACCTCACTCACACGAACTCTATCATCATTCAGCGCTCTAGTGTTCCACGCTTATCCAGTTCCACATTCCATGTTGTGACAGAGATAGAGAGAGAATAGTCATGTGATGATAGATGATGATAGATACAGTCGTATAAATTCTAACCCTCTCAGCACGAGCAGCTCTGCTCATTAATGTGTGTGTACAACAGCCTCTACCCCTAGTATAGATCACAGCTCAGGCACAGCGACTATGTCTCACACTCAGACACTGCGCTCTCGCATAGAGGAGATTTCTACTCAATGTGCATATAGTAGTGAGATATGAGTGTAAAGCGCACTGATGTGATGCAGAGAGAAAAATCTGAAAATAATATAATAAGCGGCAGCGTAATACTCGCTCTCTTATGATTATTAATCCATTACTTTCTCAACAACAATCTTCTTAAAAAAAAAATCATATCATCTTCCATATCATATCATCCACTATTTATCTCCATATCCTAAATCCTATTTTTCATATAATTAATATATCCATTTTTCCCCTCCAAAACAAGTTTAAACATTATTTTCTACTTTCTAACCTTCACAAATAATCGTTCCATATTCCATCATTACGCCCCCCCTCATGCACCTTCTATTTAAAACAATAGATAGCACGCACACTACCCAAGACAGATAGAGATATAAAATATGAATTCAGTCTCTCCCCCAACACCTACTCCTCCCACATAATACCAAACACCCACCAACTCAGCTCAGCTCAAAATGTATATATGTATACACCTACATCTCGACTCTCAAGATATGTCTCTAGTCAAACTAGTATATGTAATATCGCCATCCTCTAACATACCCTAATAATCAACATCTCGAGCAGCTCTACGGCTGAACAACAATATTGTATGAGGAGATATAGATATATTCCATTCATGTGTATCACTGTCCTATCACTACAGCTCACACAACTCAAATACTTAAATTTATTAACTCTAATACACTCTTCCAGTCAGAGTGATGTCAATAGAGAGTACCATATACACATATAAAACCTGATTCTATATATCCTAAAATCTCGCACACTCTATCCGCCTCCAATCAATACTCAATTAAGTTAACAAATTAGTCCCATTGTACCTAGATGAGTCAACACACACCTAGCTCCAATGTTGTTAGTGTCGACAATAATCTGTACTAATAAATAAACACTCGCTGTAATAATCTGAGATATAGATACCCATTTCATCTCCATGACCTATCCAATACATCAGTCATAGTGACCTAAACTCACACCCAACCACACACACTCTCTTTTCTCATATATCATTAAATATTCAGAGACTACCGCCATACAATACTCCATATATATGTGTCACCATAACAAACATCTGAGACTACATACACTACAAAACAACTCATAAAACTGATCCAACTCACTCAAACACACTCACATCTCATATATAGATATATGTAACTCTCACTCACATCGACACCATCTCCCATCACCTATACCCAAAATTTAAAATTTTTCCCATAAACACACTGATCACACCACTCACACAGACATTAAACTACATCCAAAAACACAAAAACCACATAGTATCACTCCAACACTTTATCTCTCACGTACGCTCTCCCATAATGTGTGTGTGACAAGTATTGTGTCTAGATAAAAACACTACGTGTAACACCTCACCTCTAAATATATTCACCGCACTCATACTCGTGTCTCTACTCTGTCCTTGATAGATGTATACTCAGTGAATGTCACCCTACTAATGTTAACTGAACTAAACGTATACCTCTCACTCGCGATCTGTCTCACACTCTCACGTAAGAGATCACAATAAATCTCCCCCACCATCACTCTTAATAAGAGTGATCACCTAAAATAGACAATCCACAACCCCATCCAATATATAGAGAGCTATGACACCACCATACATTCACTCTCACCATCAGTCATCTTCATCAATCACACCGTCACCTCTCACTAGTCTACACAGTGCATTCTGTCTCAATAATACCCCGCCCTAAAAACGCCTATGTCCCCTCCCCCCCACACCCCCACCCAGTAAGACAACTACCTATCCACCCCCTAGGATATACAGAAAACCATATCACAAGAAACCACCCAACAACCAGATGTAGTATGATGTAGTATATCATCCACCTCATAACCACCTACTGCATCTTCTCACATCACACAACCCACCCAGCACACTACTCTCACAGATATTGTATGTATGAGGAAATCTCTCACTGCTGTCTGAGACTACCAACTGTCACCCACAGACACCCCTTCATCTGCACCGTCGCCTCATGCTTCGCACTATAAATAATCTCATGTGTGTCTGCTAAGTCTATCTCACTATATTAAGATGAGATAGAGAATAGAGAGGAATCTTGATGTGAGTAATAATTGATCATCAAGCGTCTGTATTTCGGTACAGATGAGATAGAGAAGCAAAAGAAATCAATCGCTAAGAATAGACACATCACCACCAAATCATATCCTGATTCAGATGTGTGTCTGTGTGAGTCGTCCGTCGTTCCGTCACTGAGTGGAGTGTGTAGGTATAAATAGATTTACCGGTTGTGTTTACCCAGCAGCTCCAGCGCCGTAATCCTAGTTAGATTTTTGTGTGTGTGTGTGCGCTTTGAACACTTGAGTTGATAAATGCACACCAAATCGAGCCGCAGTGACTAGGTCGTCGCTCCACGGCTGTTAATTAAGCGGCTGTATCGCATGCTCTGTACTCCTCCTGGACGCCTGCATCGTGTAGCGTCGATCCGCCATGCGCCCCACGTGCGCCGGCACCGTGTGTGTGTGGTGTGTGTAACGGTCAGCGCGCTGCGTGTGGCACCCGGGTTGTTGCCCGCGGTAGTGCGCTCTGCTCTCACGCTGTTAACTCAATGGCCTGTGTGTGTGTGTGTGTGGGCAGCGGCTCTCATCACGCGCTGCGCCGGAGCAGGCTGTCTGTGGGATTGTGCGCAGATAGATCGCACAAAGTGTCACGCGCGCACATCTGCACTGTGTGTGCTCTCTCTCGCGCGCACTCGCTAGAGTGCCGGTAATTGGCTATTGCCGGCCACTGACCCCTACCTCTTATTCGCCTCCTCCCCTCCGGCAGCCCTCTGCCCGTAATCTTGTCGCTGACTGCTCCTGAGCCTTTAGAGAAAAGCGTTTCGTACCTTTTTTGCCTTACCGTGTACCAGGACCGTCTCCATTCCCGTTTCCTGACCACGAACTTGCCGCCTGTCTGACCTTTTGCCTGTCCCTGACTATGCCTCAGCCTCACGATTCTGTACCCGCTTATCCTTGGCAACCACCGAAGCAGTCCCGCCAGTGGACAATGACCTGGGTAGTTCTCCGCGCAGCAAGTCCATCCCGCTGTGCGACGGGCTCTGGTGAAAACCGGGTTCTTTTTTTCTTTTTCTTTTTTTTTTTTTTTTTTTTTTTCTTTTTTTTTTATTTACTTAGATTCCGTTCCCTGGCGTGGGCTTCCACCATCGCTTGCGGTGGCCCAGCGGATCCACTTCCACTGCCGTTACACTATTCTGATATGAAGCACAAAAGCTTAGTGGTTGCAGTCACACTAGGTGGCACTATGTCTTGTCCGTTTATAGAGATGCATCATTAAAGGGGTTTTGCCACTGTGCAAAGTTGACATGGAAAGTTTAGAAATGTAATATTAAAGCTTTTTCTAATTTATTGTTATTAAAATGATGTACTGTTTATTCAGTAGCATCTCTTTCCTGAAGCTGTAGTTTACTGATGTATCCAGAGGATTCGACTGGCTTCTGTACAATGTAAGAGCAGGTTGCCCTTGTGCAGTTTGATCTGCTCAGTTCTGCTGTTCTGCTGTGTTCTCGGGAGCACAGCTGTCAATGCAGGTACACTCTCCTCAACTCCGACCACAGCACATTTTCCCTTGTCACTGGTCTGCGCTTGTGATAGAGTAGATACTCTGTTTGCTTTCCTCTGCCTGTAAGACTATCTTGTAGTGTAGTGGTTAACTGACTAGCTTTGCTGTACACATGTAAATGATTTAGAGAAAAAAATACTGAAGGGACTTGAACCACAGACTCCAACATTGCAAAGCCAGTCAGTTAACCATCACACTCAGGGCCGGGACAAGGCATTTTGGTGCACCAGTTCCTCTCCCCCTCTGCACCAGTTCCTATCCCCCTATGCACCAGTTCCAACTCCCCTCTGCACCAGTTCCTCCCCAACTCTGCACCAGTTCCTCCCCAACTCTGCGCCAGTTCCTCCCCCACTCTGCGCCAGTTCCTCCCCCACTCTGCACCAGTTCCTCCTCCCCTCTGCACCAGTTCCTCCCAAACTCTGCACCAATTCCTCCCCCCCTCTGCATCAGTTCCTCCCCCACTCTGCACCAGTTCCTCCCCCACTCTGCACCAGTTCCTCTCCCCCCTGCACCAGTTACTCTCCCCCTCTGCACCAGTTCCTCTCCCCTCTGCACCAGTGACTCTCCCCTCTGCTCCAGTGACTCTCCCCCTGCTCCAGTTCCTCTCCCCCTCTGCACCAGTTCCTCCTCCCCTCTGCACCAGTTCCTCTCCCCCTCTGCACCAGTTCCTCTCCCCCTCTGCACCAGTTCCTCCCCCCCCTCTGCACCAGTTCCTCCTCCCCTCTGCACCAGTTCCTCCCCCACTCTGCACCAGTTCCTCCCCCACTCTGCACCAGTTCCTTCCCCACTCTGCACCAGTTCCTTCCCCACTCTGCACCAGTTCCTTCCCCACTCTGCACCAGTTCCTCTCCCCCTCTGCATCAGTTCCTCTCCCCCTCTGCACCAGTTCCTCTTCCACTCTGCACCAGTTCCTCTTCCCCTCTGCACCAGTTCCTCTCCCCTCTGCACCAGTTCCTTCCCCACTCTGCACCAGTTCCTCCCCAACTCTGCACCAGTTCCTCCCCAACTCTGCACCAGATCCTCCCCAACTCTGCACCAGATCCTCCCCAACTCTGCACCAGTTCCTCCCAAACTCTGCACCAGTTCCTCCCCCACTCTGCACCAGTTCCTCTCCCCTCTGCACCAGTTCCTCTCCCCTCTGCACCAGTTCCTCTCCCCCTCTGCACGAATTACTATCCCCCTCTGCACCAGTTCCTCCTTCCCTGCACCAGTTACTCTCCCCCTCTGCACCAGTTCCTCTTCCCCTCTGCACCAGTTCCTCTCCCCTCTGCACCAGTTACTCTCCCCTCTGCTCCAGTGACTCTCCCCCTGCTCCAGTTCCTCTCTCCTCTGCACCAGTTACTCTCCCCTCTGCACCAGTTACTCTCCCCTCTGCACCAGTTCCTCTCCCCCTCTGCACCAGTTCCTCTCCCCTCTGCACCAGTTACTCTCCCCTCTGCACCAGTTCCTCTCCCCTCTGCTCCAGTTCCTCTCCCCTCTGCTCCAGTTCCTCTCCCCTCTGCTCCAGTTCCTCTCCCCTCTGCTCCAGTTCCTCTCCCCTCTGCTCCAGTTCCTCTCCCCTCTGCACCAGTTCCTCTCCCCTCTGCACCAGTTACTCTCCCCCTGCTCCAGTTCCTCTCCCCCTCTGCACCAGTTCCTCTCCCCTCTGCACCAGTTCCTCTCCCCTCTGCACCAGTTCCTCTCCCCCTCTGCACCAGTTACTCTCCCCCTCTGCACCAGTTCCTCTCCCCCTCTGCACCAGTTCCTCTCCCCCTCTGCACCAGTTCCTCTCCCCCTCTGCACCAGTTCCTCTCCCCTCTGCACCAGTTACTCTCCCCTCTGCACCAGTTACTCTCCCCTCTGCACCAGTGACCCTCCCCTTGCTCCAGTTCCTCTCCCCCTGCACCAGTTCCGCTCTTCCCTTCACCATTTCCTCCCCCACTTAGTAAGCACTCACCAGTGAGAAGAGCTGCCCATCTTCTTACTTCCACACTCAGTGTTAGGGAGAGGGAGCCGAAGGCTCGCTTATTTCTCCAAACAGACCACAACACTATCATGGTTTGTCCACACACTACCTAGTTATTACTAAACCTCAGCTTTTTAATACTTCCTAATGCTCCTCCCACTCTGTAAGGTGAAACAGTGCCTCGGGGGTCATCACAAGTGTCCTTTCTACCGGCACTAGGCTCTTCCAGGACCTGTGCCATTAGCTGCATCTCCCTCCTGTAAGTGCAAACCCACAAGACTATTGTTTAAATCCAATAAGTTTGGGCCACTAGACATTGGAGTCTGCCATCCGTCAGTTTATGCAATGAAATAAAGTTTCACATATAAACAAATGCAAAGTGAAAACAAACAAAAGTCTTAAAAAGCTGTTTCCTAGGTGCATAGTGTTACATTAAAGTGACAGATAACTAATAGGTAATTGTTCACCCCTCTTAGAACCCACACCAGAGACACATCCATCTGTAGATCAGACTGTTTCAGAATTGTTGCTCCTTATAATTATGCGAGTAGAAAGCTTGTCCTAGGATGGTGACTGTAATAGAAAATGCATTCACTTAAGGACAGAGTTCTTGTACAGGACGAATGCGATAAATATACATCCATCCGCTACACAGTTGAGTACAGAACACAGGGCAAAGTGGAGTGAGATAGGAACATTCCTACTGATTTTTCTGGTTATATTCAGACATACACCCATGCTTTATCGTAGTATTCTGAATGTAAGATCAATTGATATAAGCAGGGCTGCCATCAGAATTTCATATAAGAAGAAGTCTGGGCCCTCTGGCCCCTTTTACATGGTAGGGGAGTCAGGTTGGCAGAGAGTGGAAAGGACACAAAGTTGCACGGCTCCATTGCAGGATTAAGGAGTTAGAGGCACATGGAGTTGATGCAACCAGGAGGTGGCTTTGTGGAGGGGCAGAGGGAGATATTAGGTCATAGGGCTCTATAGGGGAATGAGGGGGCAAAGGAAATGAAAAGCAACATGGTTGGAAGGAGAGCCTGGGGAAAACACCACGGCAGGAGTACTATGGAATGATAGGAGGCAGACAGTAGATGCAAGAGACAATAATGGGGAAGCGGGAGACAGTTGGTGGCCAGAAGTTTGTTGAGGGCAGAAAGGGAAAGTGGGTTCAGAAAGTTGCATGGAGGGAAGGAAAGAATAGGGGATACTCAAGATGGTAGAGATTTGTGGAAGGAAAAGTGGCGGACTGTAGGTGGTAGGGCTATGTTGGAGCAAGGAGAAAATACTAGGTGGCATGGCTATGGAAGTAGATGGGCTAAAGGTAATATAAAATTGAATGGACAAGAGTGTGGGCAAGAGGAGAAACAGTCTGGAAAGCGTGATGTTTGGTAGCGGGGTGGAGGGAGACAGTAGACAGGCAGTGGCTGTGTCACAGCGCAAGCAGGATACACTAGGTAACAGTGCTTTGTGGTGATGAGGGTGCTCAAGAATGGGAAGGTGTGCTGGCATGAATTAGGAGAAATATCCTAACAGGGATTTTGTGGATGGGCACACAGCATTCATGTCAGGATGCTGAGAGCAGTAGTCCAGCAGACAGCTGCAGTAAATGGTGGCAGGAGCTGTGAATTGGCCCATTCTTATTTCATCTGTGTGGCTGGACCCCTTATAGCAGTACCGTCCATACTGCAAAAACCATCAGCCCATAGTCAATTTACTTCTCCATAAATGGGTCTTATCAGCTCTACTGCTATACGAATATGACTATAGATATGAGTAACTGCTTTGAGGGATCATTTCACAAGTTGTTTATCTCTTACACAGTATTAGTTTCCTGGCAAATAATGATTATTGGGACCAAGAAAACAAAAGATAATTGGAGTCTTTTTTCTGGACTAGTTTGCTGCTGTTTATTTCCTGATCTTGTATTAGATACTATTTTAGAAGGAAATTTGGAGAAAATTGCTAAGCAATTTGTAAGGCAAGCCAAATATCCTTGTTTACAATGTACTAGACACAGTTTTTGATGTTATCAGACAATACACTTGGGGGAGAAATGACTTTGAGGTATAGACATTATTGTTCAGTGACCATAGCGCTCCAGGAAGGATACTTGTAAATGTGATTCATGAATGAGTCAGAAATCAGGTTTCACCATATCTATTGTCTGTCCGGATAATTACAATACAAAGTGTGAGCAATGCACAATAAGCACAATTCTAGTTGACCTTACATGTGTCACATTTAATTGCATTTTAATTATTTGTTATTTCCCTAGTCAGCATTTGAAGGGATGTGATTAACTGAGATGGATTTGCAAAATACACAGATTTTGTAGCACAATTCTGCACTAAATATTAAATATTTAGAATAAAACCACACATGTATTAATCATTTCCTGTATTTGGGTCTTCTTGTATGCTCTAAAGTTCAGGGATTTGCCATATTTAGTGGTCGTGTAGTTTTAGACAGCCACAGTCTCTGAGGAACAGATTTAAAGGGGTTGTCTCACTACATCAATTCATCTTACCTCAGTCCTGTTTTCTCAGTTTAAATTTTGAATTCAGGGAAGTGTTTACTGGCTCTTACTGGCTACTACTGGCCTGCAGTGACAAACTACTGAGGACACCAGGTCTGTAGCCATAGCGACCAGTGCTGGCAGCCTATCAGGAGAGATCAACCTGGTCTGTAGCTATAGCGACCTGAGGAGCTGACTCATTGCCTTCCATGGTAGAGTTTTCTGGGCATGCTCCAGGTTGAGAAGAAGTAATTGTGCAATAGGATGGTGAGGGTCGGCCTATTGTGACCGGTAAAAAGCTTTGTTATCTATACATTGGTGTCACATTACATTATAATCGTTCCTGTGATGGTAATGGTGAGACTGCTGAGAAGAGATCTCTATAGAACAGGAAGTTGGTTATTAGGCTTAGTTGCCACAGTGAAAACTCCCGGCTTCAATATGTTCTCTTTTTTAAATAAAGAAATAGGGAAATCTCAAATCCAGAAGAAACAACTTTATAACGCTAAAATGTAACCTTTAATTAATTTCGTATAATAAAAAAGAAAGAATTTTTTTTTCCTTCTGGATTCATGGAAAAAAAAATAGCAAAAATTCTTTAAAAATATGTTTAATCCAAAATCACTATTTCAACACTAAGGGTGACATGTGAGAAAAGAGGTGCTGCCATTCCCGTTTTAATGCGCATTAGAGTTAAGTGGATAGTGCACCTGAATGAATTAACCTGTCAAAAATCTGGTGTGTGCTATGCCTTGTATAGCATATATAATGCGCATAATGTAGGCGCATAGTATATCATTGCTAGCATATTTGATGCGCCTACTTTAGGTGTATTCAAATGTGTTGTGCCTGGTGTGTAATGATGGGACATGCCGCCCTTTGTCATTTTCTGTTTTTACATTACCATTAGGGCTTTATCCACAAAATTTCTAGTCAGATTCCATGGGGATTAAAATCCTTGCTTAAAATGGAAACAACAGGATTCCCATTGACCTCAATAGAAGATACTTGTTGTAGTTGTTGTAGTTCATATGAAATGTAATTTCTGTGTGGTTTTCAACACCGATGCACAGTAAAAAAAACTTTGAACATACTTATTCTTTGATCATATTCCACTGATGTCAATGTGATGACTAAAAACCTCATGCTACAGTGATTGTGTAAGTTTGCCTACTGACAAAGACATGAACAGTCTATAATTTTAAGGGTAGTTTAATTTTAACATTGAGAAATAGACTATCCAAAATAAAATCCAGAAAATCACATTGTATAAATTATAGAAATGTATTTGCATTACAGTGAGAAATAAGTATTTGATCCCTCTGGCAAACAAGAGTTAATACTTGGTGGCAAAAAACTTGGTGGCAAGCACAGCAGTCAGATGTTTTTTGTAGTTGATGATGAGGTTTGTGCACATGTCAGGAGGAATTTTTGCCCACTCCTCTTTGCAGATCATCTCTAAATCATTAAGATTTTGAGGCTGTCGCTTGACAACTCGGAGCTTCAACTCCCTTCATAAGTTTTCTATGGGATTAAGGATTGGAGACTGGCTAGATCACTCCATAACCTTAATGTGCTTCTTTTTGAGCCACTCCTTTGTTGCCTTAGCTGTATGTTTTGGATCATTGTCCTGCTGGAAGACCCAACCCCGACCCATTTTTAATGTCCTGGCAGAGGAAAGGAGATTGTCACTCGGGATTTTACAGTATATGACTCCATCCATTCTCCCATTGATGCAGTGAAGTAGTCCTGTTCCTTTAGCAGAGAAACACCCCCAAAACATAATGTTTCCACCTCCATGCTTGACAGTGGGGGCGGTGTTCTTTGGGTCTTAGGCAGCATTTCTCTTCCTCCAAACACGGTGAGTTGAGTTAATGCCAAAGAGCTCAATTTTTGTCTTATCTGACCACAGCACTTTCTCCCAATCATCCAGGTGTTCATTGGCAAACTTCAGAGGGGTCTGCACATGTGCCTTCTTGAGCAGGGGGACCTTGCAGGCACTGCAGGATTTTAAACCATTACATCGTAATGGTTCTTTTGGTGACTGTAGTCCCAGCTGCCTTGAGATCATTAACAAGTCCCCTCACCGCTCCCCCTCACCATGTAGTTTTAGGCTGATCTCTCACCTTCCTCAAGATCAAGGATACCCTAGATAGGTGAGATTTGCCAATGTGTCCCAGATCAATGTCGATTGATAGTTTTTGTATTTCTTCCATTTTCTTACTATTGCACCAACAGATGTCTCCTTCTCACCCAAAGTCTTACTTATGGTTTTGTAGCCCATTCCAGCTTTGTGCAGGTCTGATCTTGTCCCTAACATCCTTAGAAAGCTCTTTGGTCTTGCCCATGTTGTAGAGGTTGGAGTCTGACTGATTGAGTCTGTGGACAGGATTCTTTTATAAAGGTGACTATTTAAGACAGCTGTCTTTAATGTAGGTAACGAGTTGATTAGGAGCATCTAACTGGTCTGTAGGAGCCAGAACTCTTAATGGTTGGTAGGGGATTAAATTCTTATTTCTCTCAGCAAAATGCAAATAAATGTATATAATGTATACAATGTGATTTTCTGGATTTTATTTTGGATATTCTATCTCTCAATGTTAAAGTTAACTTACCCTTAAAATTGTAGACTGTTCATGTCTTTGTCAGTGGGCAAACTTACACAATCAGCAAACGATCAAATACTTATTTCCTTCACTGTAAATGCGCCCAAAACATTTGTACAAGTATTGCATGTGGCTTTTAACATGGATCCATGTCCAAAACCACATAGACATGAATGGGAATCTTTTCTGACTGTAAACCATGAGTAACTGAAAAACACAAGGCATTATGGGAAAGGGGCTGAGAAGCCCACAGCGCCCTCTGTTGGTTGTAACAAATCCTCAATTTGCTTTTGACCCCCCGAGTCTTGAGAAAGCAAAAAGGATTTTTTAGCCAAGCCAGTATCTCTCATCTACAGACAACGCTGTTTCGGGATTTTTGTCCCTCTTCAGTGCAGAGTAGAGAAGATACTGGCTGGCTGTGTGGGAGGCATCGGATAGCTAAGGAAGGGAAGATCTCTCCTTAAGGAGAGCACCGAACGAACGGCTTGTAGAGTTTTTGTTTTGCCTTTTCACCCTCTACACAAGGTCATACTTACAGCTCAATGGCTGGGCAATAAACTAAACCCAGTAGAAGGCAATTTAACCCCAATGCTACTTGGGAGAAATATAACAGGTGAAAATAACTAATAAGCAGTAGCTCACATACCCATCCACTAGGAGGGCAACTGAATAATAAACAACTGCAGACTGGATAAGTACCAGTTCACATCAGTATGCAAAAAAGCCACAATATCATACATGTAAAAATACTAATAAGAAAACCACTCACATGCTTTATATGCATGAGGGGGTTGATTGCTAGTATTATAATTGCATATAGATAAGACTTATAAGGGATGCCACCTATACACTTACATGAGGTGACCATGTTGGCTTACAACCTAGGACGCCTCTACTCATAGATTGAGCATTTCAGGGTCAAATACAAAATATTTGTCACATAATCTTCAAAAAATTGGGAATCTCGCAAGAGAACAGAGAGTGACTTTTGATCACTATATTTACTATGAAGCCAGGTTAGCTGGTGAAACATGTCGGGGAGGTCAGATATGACGTTCTAAATTGTGATTTCTCACCTCTGTCTAGAAGTGTCACCTGCTGCAGACGGTGTCACAAGGGGGCCTTATTTGTTTTGTGTCCATGAGATTAGGGACGACTGCCCAGGTAGTAGGCTTGGGTTCCCTTACTGGAGCTAGTACTTTGCTATAGATATAAGGCTATCCTGTTAACAGGTGGTGCTCCACCAGATTTGATAATAGAAAAGGAGTTATTCCTTCTATCAGACGCAAAAAGGGTTAAATGACGAGGTTAGAAATCAGGTTTTTAAATAGTATATATAGAGGTTAAGAGTTATACATAATAAAAGTTAAGTTTTAGTGTTTTACAGATAGAGAACTGATAGAGTTTAAGTTTGCCTACGGCAAAATAGTAAATATAGAAATACAAAATATTGACACCCTCTGCTCTCCAGTATTTAGGGCAAAAATACATACCAGAAAAATATCAAATATGAGTTATTAGTTGATACAATGCCCAGTACATTCACAAGTTCGCAACCCGCGTCAAGGGTCCTCATTTTCTTGTACCCCTACACTAACAATTTACAGGAAAAAAAATCACAGAAAAATGGGACATTAATTACTCAAAAACACAAGGCCATACTAACAGCGCAATAGCTGGATAAGGAACTAATCCCAGTAGAAGGCAGTATAAGCCCCAATGATACTTGGGAGAGATATAACAGATGGAGATAACTAATGAGCCGTTACACACACACTTACGAGTAAGACCAAATCCAAAAAACTACACTAAATCCACATGCAATAAGCATGAGTTTTAGTAAAAAAAATACTCATTGAAAATGTGTCGGATGATGTGGTTTTCAACGGCAGAATCCGACAAATAAAATTAACTCATTGTGTGAACGTCCCCTAAGTCTGTTTGTGAATAAAACAATTAACAATGTTAAGAATAGCCAGTAAAATAACATTCAGAAGCTAGTTTTTAAGTTTTGTCATTTTTTTAAATTTTGGAGCCAGTCAAACATTTAACCTTGTCACTTTGAAGCTATTTTCAGATTTTTATTTTTTGTTTTTTTACTTCCCACCTTCAAGAAGCCATAACCTCCTGGAAACCCCCCAAAAATTCTGTGTGTGGTGGAATGTGAAAAAAAATGCAATTGTGGCATTTTTGCATTGGTTTAGTTTCTATGGAGTTCACTGTTCAGTATAAATGATGTGTTATCTGTATTCTTCAGTTTGATATGATTACGATGATACCAAATTTGTAGAGTTTTTGTTTAAAACTTAAAAAAAAACTTTTCTATTTTTTACATTTTCACTAAAATAACATTTTCTGTGACCAATAACTTTTCGTGTTTCAGTCTATATACCTGACCAAGGTCCTTTTTTTGTGGGCTAAAGTTTAGTTTTTTATTGCCACCATTCTGGGATAGTCAACCAAAAAAAAGAAAATTTCTCAAATAAAGTGAAACCTTCTGAAAACAAATCAATACATTAGACCCACAACCAGAAAAGAAGAGTGCCAGAGGCAAATATGCATAGAGAATAAATATGGACAAAAAATAATATTCAACAAAAGCTTCATTAATATGACCAAAATATTAATGGAAATATAGATAAATAAAGACAAATGTCATCAGATAGGACTAAACAGGTTAAAAACATATGACAAGGGGAAATCGATAAAAAACGTAGCACAAACATAAAGAACAGAAACTGGTGGGTGTACTAGGAGGTAGAAATTATAAACAATATATAGGTACGTGTATAGAGATATAAATATAGAGTTGTATAGCTGCAGTGCTCACAGTAACCACAGATAGTATAGATCAGAAATAGTATTGATAAATACGGTATAGTGTGCTCTCTTTTTTACTATATCAATACTATTTCTAATATGTACTATCTCTGGTATCCAGTGCAGTTCCTAAGCCTGGGCAGGGCAGGCAATCGCCCGGGGCGTCGGCCGGCCGGAGAGCTGAGGGGGGCGCCGTCTGGGCGGAGAGCTGAGATGGGCGCTATCACTGTAAGGTGCTGCGGACTTGCGGAGGAGCACTGAAGGCGCAGGGAGGAGGCGCGGCGGCGCCGTTTGAATTACTGAGGGCAGGGGGAGCAGTGGGCGCCGTTACTCTCAGCATTGGTGGCTCAGTGAGCCGCTCCTATGAGCGGTGCTGCGGCGAGAACAGCTCTGAGGGCGTTTGGTAGCTCACGTACCATATTAATGATGTATTTTTGGACATCTAGTAATGGGTAGAGGTACCGTACGTCAGAAAGGTCGGGTCACACATATGTAACCCTCATATGTGCCTTTTATAGCCGTGTGATGCAGAAACAAAAATTGACTTTTTTTTTGGGGGGGGGGGGGGGATGGGGAATTTTCACCTCGCCCTGAGTGCTTTTTGACCTAGAAACAGCTATGATATGTTACTGTGAGCACTGCAGCTAAACAACTCTATACTTATATCTCTATACATGTACCTACTGTATATATTGTTTGTAATTTCTACCTACTAGTACACCCAGCAGTATTTGTTTGTTATGTTAGTGCTACCTGTTTTTTATTGATATTCCCTTGACACATACAGTATCTCACAAAAGTGAGTACATCCCTCACGTTTTTGTAAATATTGTATTTTATTTTTTCAAGGGAAACACTGAAGATCTGACACTTTGATACAATGTAAAGTTATCAGTTTTATAGCTTGCATAACAGTGTAAACTTGGTCTGCCCTCAAAATAACTCAACACACAGCCATCAATGTCTCAACCGCTGGCAATAAGAGTGAGTACATCCCTAAGTGAAAATGGATAAATTGTGCCCAATTTTAAATTTTTCCTTCACTGTGTCATGTGACTTGTTAGAGTTACAAGGTTTCAGGTGTGACAGCAGGTGTGTTAAATTTGGTGTTATCGCTCACACACTCTCATACTGGTCACTGGTAGTGTTGATCGAACTGTTCTAGAAAAGTTAAGTTCTAGTAGAACATCTCGAATTTTCAGAACTCAAATCGAACTGAACATTTTACTGTTCGTTCCAGTCTAGTTCTAGTTCGACATGTCATTTTCAGTTTGGTTTTCAGCGGCTTTCTGCACTTTTGTCGGCCATCCAATGACCTTTCTGCACTTTTGGCAGCCATCCAATCAGTGCAGAGCACAGACAAGTGTCAAAAATGTAATCGCTGAGGTGTAGGGCTCTCACTGGTTGCTAAAATCACATGACAATGTTATATACAGTATATTTCACTGTATTGCCTAGTGAACGCCCTTTTTAGCTCACTCTCTGTACTATACAGACTGCTCTTAGTTAGAAATCAATTTCCTCTCCATAGACATCAATAGTTAGAGAGTTTGGTATTGCTGGCAGCATCTTTCCCACACCCATAAGCTGTAAATTGGTGACAAAAGTAGGGTCACTTAACGCCTAACTCTCATATACATGGATATATATTATACAGAGTGCTTGGATTTGATCAATCATCCTCAGTGCCCAAAAGTTCAGTTTTTGCAGTTTTGGGGGTTCAGTAATTGTATAACACACCATCAGGATGCAGGGCACTGTAGCAGCTGCTACCACTGCACCTCCTATAGCTATGCCCCTGGTTGCAAGCTGTCTTTATCTTTTCATTTAGCCATTGAAAGGTATGAAGTTTTTTAGCCTCTCTATTTTTTTCTGTCACTCTTAGTGCCAAATTGTCTTCATTAAGTTGTTCCATATCCTGTGTCTGATGAGACCAAAATAAACTTATTTGATTCAGATGGTGTCAAGTGTGTGTGGCGGCAACCAGGTGAGGAGTACAAAGACAAGTGTGTATTGTCTACAGTCAAGCATGGTGGTGGGAGTGTCATGGTTTGGGGATGCATGACTGCTGCTGGCTGTGGGGAGCTATAGTTCATTGAGGGAATGGTGAAAGTAATTTTTTCTGTTATACATTTATATGATTTTATATATATACTTTTCATCAAAGTTTCTTTTGTTCTCTCCAAAGAAAACTGACGTATTTGGAATGTTAATAGCCATGGGGAGCCCCTCGCCCAGGCAAACCGAAAAGAGCATAATAATTGAAAACATGTGGCCTGGAATGGAATAATGGAACAACATTCTTTGTCTCAGCAGCAGGATATGTCAGAAGATATCAGCTAAAGATCATGTTCAAACCAGCATATAGAAAATTGGCTTTGTGGCCTTGTGGTTTAAACTGATTGGCTGATGTATTCTTGCAGAAGAACAGGGGGGAGGGCTATAAAAGTATGAACTGTAGTAGGATTGGTCAGACATTTTGGGTATATGGAATGCTGTATACTCGATATTGTCTCTCAATGCTTGCATTGAATAAATCCTGGATATTTTTACCTTCAATTGATTTTTGATTTGAAAACCCGATCATATCTGATCTCTTTATTAGCGGTGACAGAACCATTAATGCCAACATGTACTGTGACATACCAAAGCAGAGCATGATTATCTCCCTTCGTAAACTGAGCTGCAGAGCAGTATTCCAACATGATAACGACCCCAAAATCATCTCCAAGATGATCACTGTCTTGCTAAAGTAAATTAGGGTAAAGGTGCTGAACTGGCTAAGCATGTCTCCAAACCAAACCTAAACCCTACTGAGTATCTGTGGGGCACCCTCAAATGGAAGGTGGAGAAGCGCAAAGTTTCTAACATCTATCAGCTCTGTGATGTTGTCATGGAGGTGTGGACGAGGATTCCAGTGGCTGCAACCTGTGAAGCTCTAGTGACCTCCACGCCCAACAGTGTTAAGAATCACCAATTCAGTAAGTTCCAATGCTCAGTCTACAGTCATTATATCACATAAACATGTTTACCAAAAAAGAATACAATGACAAAAAAGTCATAGGAAAATATATATGGACAATATTTATTAAATCAATAATAAATATTAAAAACTAATATGTCACAAATAGTACGAATTTAAGGCAAAAAACAATTTAAAAAAATGCCCATATCAAACAAGGCATACAAATCACACCATTCCTGATATAGAAAGTCATCTAGGTGTATAACCTATAGTATTTAACATTAGAAATTTAAAGTGCCCTTATTTTAAAGAGATCAAGTGATTAAAAAATTTATATAGACACATCAAGATGGGCATACAATATGCCACACCTCTCACACACAATACATTACCAAGTATATACAAGAATGGAGGAGATGCACTGCCAAGGAAATGGGATAGCCTCGACGCGCTTTTCGCCAAGCTTTCTCAAAA
Source organism: Phyllomedusa bahiana (assembly GCA_025379985.1). NCBI lineage: Eukaryota > Metazoa > Chordata > Amphibia > Anura > Hylidae > Phyllomedusa > Phyllomedusa bahiana. Next base: position 2,477 of record JAODAL010015342.1, on the reverse strand, counting down.
GGCTTCATGATACAACACAGAAGGTCCATATATATACATAATCATCTAATTGAAAAAACACCCCCAATTCATTCTATTGGCCAATAGAAGGTGTAATTAGAGCATAGCAGACAAATCCCTACCTAAAGCTGCAGCACTACTTTAGCAAAACTCCGGCGTCCGGGAAAAAAGATGTACGCAAATGCAAAAATACATCGCTCATTTCCGCCCCGCAAGAATTTACACAAGCGCGATACACAGATCAAAACATATCGTGTCCCATAAGAAATCGCGCCGGCACAGTCAAAAAAGAGCGCCCCAATGACAACTGAAAGTCACTGTGCGCCTTATACAAACCAGAGTCAAAAAATAGATGCCATAGTAAACGGAGCACACATGCGCCCCACACATACAAAAAGAGCGCCCTATAAATTTAAATACTTATTGTTAAAATATATATACCTATATCACAAATTGTATACTATGTTGCAGTGTCATGTGCAAAAAAATATCATTCTAAAGTGTGCTCAATATTTCCAATTAGTTAGCAGAGAAAAAGGAAAGAAAAAAAAAAAGGGAGGTTTCTTTTCACAAAAACAAGGCTAATTGCAGTTATTATTTTCCCAATTGTCTATTATGCAATGCCCAACTGTCTATTATGCAATGCTCAATAGGAGCCTCACAGATACAGAAAACTGATTGGTATTATGCCGATTAATGTCAGTTATTCCAATAATCGGTAAATAATCGATTAAATCATCAATTGTGTACACAAGAAATTTGAAAGACATCTTTTTCACTCATGTTGAAAGCCATGTTTGCAGAGAATGACATATACATCATTATTGAGTATCCTGTCAGCAATCTGCATAGACACATGCCATGGCACATCCCCATGTTTCATGCCATGAATATGTCGCACAGGAGAAGTTATAGGTATAGGGCTATTCAACAGAAGAAAAAAAAAAAAAAAAAAGGAAAAAGGTGAAAAGACAAAGTCGTTCTAAATGTAGAGGGGTAGCCTGAAATATAAATGTGATATAAATATAAAATAGAATTGTAAAAAGATCATACTATTAGTATGTATGATTAATGTGAAAATTCCATGACCATATTAATATATCAATAATAGAGTTGTGAATAATAAGTAAACACATTATATGACGTGCATATATAATGAAAACCAATAAAAAATCCTTACTAAAACATCAAACATACCCAAATCAAATAAAGTGAAAATTAGTAATGTGTGTGGTGTGTGTGTGTGTGTGTGGGGGGAGGGGTGGGGGGGGGTAATATAACTGAAGTGAAATAGTAAAAAAGAAGACTTTTTTTCATATAAACAAAGCTATTTGCAGTTATTATTTGCCCAACTATTATACAAAGCCCAACTGTCTATTATACAATGCTCAGTAGGAACCTCACAGATACAGGAAGCTGGTTAGTATTGTGCCGATTACTGTCAGTTATCCCAAAGTGGTAAAAAATCGATTAAATCATCAATTGTGTACACAAGAAATTTGATGTAATCTTTTGCACTCATCCGGTGTAAGCCATATTTGCGGAGAATGACATCCACATCATTATTGAGTACCCCGTCAGCCATCTACATAGACACATACCATGGCACATCCCCATCTTTCATGCCATGAATGAGTCGCACAGAAGAAGTTATGGGTATAGAGTAGAGATGGGCGAATTTCTCAAAAATTCGATTCGGTCACTTAGACGAATTTTCCGACAAAATTCGTTTAGTTCCGAATTACTTCGGCACGAATCGCGTTAAAAAGCAGCTATTTCCAGGCTGCACAGAGCCGCAGGGGCTGTAGAACGTTGTGCCATGCTTAAATATGCAGAGGGAGCTTGGTTTGTTCTTCATACAATGTTGTGTTTTAGTAGACACCCCAGATGACTGCCGCTGCTCTTAGAAAACGCTTCACTAAAAAAATTCCCCTGGGCACTTAAGAGGGCAAAATGACCAAAAAACTCAAGCGGAATGTAGCCTGAAAAAGTCATGCCAGCGAAAGCTGGAAAAAAAAACCCAAGCTGAGAGCTCAGGTGGCAACATTTTTGACAGAGTGTGAGGTGACGGGGGGCAGCCACAGCAGCATGAGGTCAGGCAGTGACACAATGACATTCTGGAGGTGGCAAAACACGAGGAAGCCACACCGTGGCACAATGACTGAGAGCAGAGGTCACGGCGGCAGCAGTAAGAGGACAGGCAGTGGCACAATGACATTCTGGCCGCGGCAAAACAGTATTAGGCCACAGAATGGCACAATCACACAGTGTGGAGGTCACGACCGCAGCAGCAAGAGATCAGGCAGGCACAATGACATTCTGGAGGTGGCAAAACAGGAGGAAGCCACAGAGTGGCACAATGATACAGTGTGGAGGTCACGACAGCAGCAGCATGAGATCAGGCAGTGGCACAATGACATTCTGGAGGCGGCAAAACAGTATTAGGCCTCAGAGGGCCAACACACAGTGGGGGGGAG